>JAULCA010232368.1:0-13712 GCA_032360845.1 Crassadoma gigantea
AGGGTCAGAGGAAACACAGGCTAGACACAGGGGTTCGCTACAAAAATGTCTAAAATACATAAGCTACACTGATATGTGTCACAGCATACTGATTGTACGTTTATGTGTGCTGTGACACATATCATCTAAGAATATGTGTATTTCTGACATTGTAACGAACCCATGTGGGCTACTTGTAGGGCTAAATGTGAATGGTGAAACAGCTGTAAAATACAAATGCAATGTATCTGATGAATGTGAAAAGTTTGCTAGCAACATTTATTTTAAAAATAGGGTGAGCTGGATATTATTTTCTTTTAAAGTTTCATTAAGATATTATTACAAGTGCATAGACAATAAGCACGCATTTACTCAATCAAATAAGGAAGGACCTACGAGGGACACACCTGTCAAAAATGTTTCAAGTGTTAAATCAATAATTCCAATGAAATGAACAACAATATTTGAACAATTTATAAATCTGATGAATGTTGATTGAAAACCAGTCACATCAAATATAATACTTACATAATATCGGTGTAAATTTGTCAGGATAAGTTCAAAACGACAAACAGAAACTAAACTGCCGCGTCGACAACCTCCATGTTAACAATTTATATATTTTGCGAACCAAAAATATTTATTTATATGTAAACGAATTATACTATTTACATCGTATAAATACAAGTGTTCAGAGTTGTCATCAGATTTTTAAAATTCAAATAGATCCTTACTATGTTTATTGATTTTGTTCTTAATAATATTGATTTCGTCCAGAATATGCATATTTAGACAATTAAGTACAAATTGTTTTCCAGATAAAAAATTGTAAAATATATATACTTTCGATTGCTCTCGGGTTTTATCAAAGTTTCTAGACAAGAATCGCAAGCTTCCGGGAAAAAACCACGTGTAAGTCGATTTTATAAACATACAGGTTTGGAGAAAAGTTTTGTAAGTGTTAGCAACTGACCCAAGGACAAACATTGCAACGTATCAATCCCAAACATATTTAACTAACGGAACGTGTTAAATGTTTATAACTACATCTACCGATTCAGTGCCAAAAATCATTTGCCTGGCCGTTTTCGTTTATCGCGTACCAAATGATTGGAACAGCTACATACATTTGTATGTAGTTGTTCGTTTATGAAATAGGACGGATCTAAGGATTTGATGTTGTTTTCTGGCAAGCTCTGTGAAAGACTTTTCATTACCTGAATTCTCACATTAGATAAACCGGTAGGTCCGAGGTTGGGCTTAAACACATCCTATTAAAAATCATTCCCCTTTAAAAGTTACCTAAAAAACTAAATTCTTCAAAATATATTAGTAACAAAATAGTGTCATTCATGTGTAATGGAATTGGACAGGATCAGTTTTTGGTGCAGGTAGCTCAATTGGTTTGAGTGTCTGTCGATAAACTTTATAGTCTTCGGAGGTTCCCAGGTTCCACATGTATTATCCTGGTCCGGCCAAACATGCTCTTGCTAACCTTGATGATCAACAAAATATACCAACGAAAGGCGGTATATGGTCTTGCATGTTTTCAGGCTTTAAGAGTTAGTTAAAGAAGGGAGGAATGTAGCGGAACAGGACCGGTGTGTATCTTTGGCGACCTATCAGTGTGATCAGTTACACTTGCAATATAAACTGATATAAAAGAATATTTATATACATTTTGCACAAAAACAGATTATATCTGAATTCTGACTTTTTTTCACATCCTTTGCTTAAAGTGTGGTTTAGAGTAGCTATTAATAGAACACAGAAAATTGTAGTCAATGGATCCTGGAGAACAAAGTCATTGTAAATTGTTGTTTTAACAATAATTTAGATCAATTGAATATGCATGCATGTTTGTAAGATATATTTCAACAAGACAGTCAGATATTTTAGTATGATTTTATTCTTCCAGAAATTCAGTTGCAATGGGAAAAGCGAAGAAAAAGAAACAGGATTTTCAGAAAGTTAAACTTAAGGTTGGCAAGCAGTTAAAAAAGGCTGACAATGTTACTACAGGTAGTTTCCAGACCAGATCTATTCAGGTTATACAAAGACTCAAGTCTAACGACTCCCAGCCTAGCACGAAACGAAACCTAAACATAAAGGTAAAGATTTGTCATATTTAATTTGACTGAATATATATGTGTATGGTTACCAGAGAAAGCATGATCTATTTTCTTTGATCCAGTTATTACACAATTGTTTCAATATCTTAACCAGAAATCATTATTAGCAACATAAGAACCCAACTATGTGTTAGCTGTTAAACTTACAAATACAAGCATGTAGCTAAAAAGCAATTAGATAGTGTTGAGGTCTTTGCTCCTTTTAATAAGTATTTAATAGATCCGGATGCCACATAAAAACATTGACATTGATTCCACAAGATGTTTTTGACACTTTATGCATTGGTTTGATATGGCAGACAATGGGATTAATATCAGTGATGAAATGGTCATGAGATTTGATGCTTACCTTAAACTAGTGCTGTGATGATACAGATATCCCATGTTACGATACATATCGCAGTACAATGCTTACAATGCAATACATATTATAATTACTGCTTAAAAGGTCATGGTGTTCCATTAATTTCTACAAAAACTATCTACAGAACATAAATAAGTTTGGATTACTTTTGCAGGAGCTGTTGACACAGTGCCAACACTACAGTATATCTGTGCGCCACGATGCCCTGACAGGAATGCGTGAACTTTTGACGACATATCCTGACCTTGTCAGGTCACACCTGGCGGTGGTTTTGGAGCGTGCCGCATCAATGTTCTCCGATAAAGATGCTGCGGTGCGACAAGCTGACATCAAGCTTCTAAAAACAATCTTACCACAAATATCTGAGCGCCAGATTTCTTCTTTTTTCCCGATAATAAGTGCCCACTTGTGTTGCTCGATGACTCATATTTATGACGATATACAGGCAGACTCTTTGAAGATACTTGATATTTTTCTTGATAACTTCCCTCAGCTGGTCATAGGGAGTTCCAATCAGCTGCTTCCTAATTTCATTGAGCAAATTTCTTCTTCTAAAACTACGGGTGATAAAAAGAGAACTCTTAATGTCAATCCAAACAGAAAAACTACGTCGCAAAAATGGAGAAGCACGGTTTTAGAAAGACTACACAAACTTTTATCAGCTGTTATGAAGTATCAGTTTATTGGTCAAACATCTGCTGGTCAAGGTTCTGATGACTCAGAAAATGGGACGTCTATGGCCTGTACATTCAAGTGGGAGAGGGACAGTGATACTGGTCACCTACCTATCCCTCAGACATTTTTATCTAGGCTTGACTCAGGTGGCATGCTCATCAGGTAAGGAAATGGTTTATTTATTCATATAATTTAGTAGAGGATCATACATGAGTGTCAATGTCAACAAGTTCAATAATTTGATATGACACAACGCTTTAACCCTTTCACCCCTATGTAACTTTAGTAGACTCTACCATGCATTGATATGGATGAGTCCATTATGGTCTACAGTGATGAAAGGGTTAAGGTGATGCAGAACTGTGCTGGCTTTATAGGCAGATCTTACTAATTCTCAGTTTCCATGCATTAAACTTCATTTTGTGATATGTCCTAAAAGATATTTGTGAGTCCTAAAAAAGTAGAAATAATGGAAACAAGTGATAGTCCACAATTTTGTTTTGACAAACCAGAATATGCTCGTGCCCAATTTTCCAGAGGTCAGCCTCATTTCGGATTTGAGCCTGCCATTTTCTTTAAGGTTCAGCCAGTTGAAAAGATTGAACCGAATATGCTTAAGTAGTTTAAGTTATCGTAAATATGCGCGTATAGTGCACACTTTTTAGGTAAAAATTGTCATGTCAAAAAGAGGGTGCATACTATACGCAGGTACAAATCATTCTTGTTCTTGGATAATCGTTCTCAAGTCTCTGGTAAACCTCCATACTAAATTAAATAAATATTGTCAATCCTGTTTGAATAACAAGAAATTATAGCTGCTAAAATAAAAAGTAGTTCGAATTATCCGAGTCAACATCGGCAAAAATCATGACAAAGTCGTTCATATGGAACAACAACAGCCTTACTGCGATAAATATGTGCAAATCTGGAGATGAATAATGGTAAATATATCTTTTATATATTTACTTACATATCAATAATCAATATTTAGATCAGTTGCAAAGCAGAGACAAGTATGTAAGCCTCAAAACAGTAGATGTTTTCTCGAGAATTGACAAAAGTTCAGTTGTAATGATCAGAATGCGAAAGGTGGATTGAAACTGCAACTACGGATTAATAGTTCGATCGACCACCTGGTCATTTTGTTTTTGTTTTGGCACATGCATAGGTAATATAACATTGAAGTTATAAATCAGTGATCGGTTGTCAGGTATTAAAAAAACTTTTTGCATGTGATTAGTTTGACAGATTTGATATTTTTGAAAGCGATCTGTTATAGTTTATTTCATCAATTTAATCTGCAACAATTATATATATATAAATTATGCATTTGCTAACCTTAATAGTTATTTAATATGCTGGTCCTGTTAACAGATCCAAACATATATCAAAGAAGAGATCAGCTGGGGAAGGATATGCTCTTACAGGGGAAGGAGGCATGGAGAAGTTTGTGTGGGTGCTGGTCCCCCTTCTGTTGGAGTGCTGGGTGGAGGCAGAGGGCTCTCATCACATATCTAGTAAAAAGGGTAAGGATATACACAATTGTATTGTAACAGGAAAGAGAGTCGTGTGCTTTCATTGTGGATTAAACCAGCGACTATGGGGTTCCAGGTTTGCCACTCTACTGATTGAGATCAAAGAGAAATTAACACTTTCTATTCATGAAAGAAAATACATTTTTGATGGGAAGAGATGATTCCAAACATTTATTGATTTGACATGAAATCTTAATCTTATTTGATGCTTGAGTTTTATGGGGATTTAACTGAAAGATTCAGGGCATCACTATAGATGGAGAGACTGTTACATTTCTACTAGAATTACTAGATAAGAAACCAGTGGCTTTTTATTTCTTCTGTTGAAAATAAATTTCTTGCAGTTCCTGTTTTTATCGAGTAGAAGTGCCTGTAATATTTTTATACTCTTCTCTGTTTTACAGGTCACAGCAACCTAATTTCCCAGGAATCCCTCGGTATCCGAGGTAGTGTCCTACAGGTCATACAGTTACTATGGCAATGTGTAGATAAAAACAACCCATCGTTGGTAAGTAATGGTCAGCTTGGCTTTCTAAACTGCATTGAATGATTTGGAAAACTCTAAACCCTCAAAGGAAAGAGTATTCCAAAATATACACTGCAATAAATTGGCTTTATGATGATACATTTAGCTTACCCAATATCCTGGCCCCAATATTGATTGAATGAAGAGATAATATTAATGCAATGTCCAAGAGATGCTTTTTTCAGGCTAGTTAAAAAATAAATATGGCCTCTGATTGCAAATGGCCAAGACATCCCTCTCCCCAACTTTAGTGACTCCACCACCAACCCAAGTTTTAACCAAACAGGTTGCAAATTAGCTTGTTATGACCCTGACTATTCAGAAATATTTTTCAATTGATTAAAAATCCAAGATAATAGCTTTGATTATGGTTTACTAAGAATCTATATGTGAAAAGTTGATTAAAAAAGCTTCTTATGGTTAAATGTTCAATAACCGGTGAGAGATTCGGGTCCTCTAGGCTACTTGAAAAAATTCAACTTCAAAAGCATGCTGGGAAATCTATAATTGAAGCATTATGACAGATCATGAAATGTTTCCAGATATTCTTTGTCATTTCATTTAAAATCAAACCCTTCTTTTAAAAATTGCAAAAGTTTTACTTGGCAATATGTGGGAATTTAGCAAGTATTTTAAACTGGCTTCCTGTCCTCATTGAAAAAGGAGTTAAAGGAGGCAGTCGTTATTGTTCCTGAAATAAAGAATTCAGTCTTGTCCAGTAACCTGGTAAGGTGTTTTGACTGTAGATGGCTACACTACAAAAGAAGTACCTGGCAGACTTCAGGAACCAGTTCATGCAGCATTTCCCCTACGCTGTTCACCAACCAGCTGAGAGGGCGGACAGAGTGAAGAAACCAAAGCAAAGCTCAGACATACAGGTAAAAACATATTTCCTGATCAAAAGTAAAAGTAAATACATCTTAATGGCTGAGTTGTGTATTAGATCTATCTGTTGGGTGTCATTTATATACGCCTGTCTGTCCGTCTGGCGTAAACTTTTTTTTGTTCAGAAATCTCCTCCTACAATTTTCGACGGATTTCTTTGAAACTTGGTATACGTTATAATCATGATATAAAGTTGTGTCTCCCTGAAAAGATTTTTGATTCTACAATTTTTGCAAAAGTGATTGCCCTTTGTTTATTTTATATTTGATATTTTGTCTGGAGATCTCCTCCTACATTTTTTGATGGATTTCTTGGAAACTTAGTTTACATTATAATCATGATATGAAGTTGTGTCTCCCTGAAAAGAATTTTGATTCTACAACTTTTGAAAAAGTTATTGCCCTTTGTTTATTTCAGCATTTGATATTATGTCCGGAAATCTCCTACATTGTTAGACGGATTTCTTTGAAACTTAGTATATATTATAATCATGATTTGAAATTGTGTCTCCTTGAAAAGAATTTTGATTCAACATTTTTTGCAAAAGTTATTGCCCTTTGTTTATTTTGTATTTGAGATTTTGTCCGGAGATCTCCTACTACATTTTTCAACGAATCTCTTTGAAACTTGGTATACTTATAATCATGATCTGGAGTTGTGTCTCACTGAAAAGAATTTTGATTCGTTAGTTTTTGCAAAAGTTATTACCCTTTGTTCATTTCAGTATTTGATTTTTTGTCTGGAGATTCTTTGAAACTTGCAGGGCTTAATAATCATGACACAAAATGGTATACAATTGGCGTATATTGTTCCGCCCGTGGTACTCTTGTTGTCATTGAAAACAGATTTTTATTCAGTTAATGAAACCAGATTCTTGTCTAATAAGTCTGACAAAAGTATGAACCATATCTCCAATTTAACGAATAAATGTATTAATATAGTTTATAGACTAGAGTGTCATCATATACTGCAGACAGATTTGTGGGAATTGCCCCCTCTCAGTATTGACAAATCCCTCTGATACTATGTTGTGTATCATTATTATGTGTATGACATTAGTATGTGTATTATGTTTATGACACTCATATCAAATAAAAGTGTACTTTTCACTGCATTAAGATATATAGAGGATCTTACACGAGTGTTCATGTAATATTGAATTTATTAAATGAGTATATATACATATTAATTTCATATGAAAAGAGCATTTGGTAAGTTTTATATGAAATTGATATACAAGTTTAATAAATTCATTATTACATGAACACGAGTATTAGATTCTATTTATTATATAACTCCAGAACATGCTTACATTTATCTCCAGAAGCATTTCAAATCAAGCGGTATGTTTTTCTCTACAGAAACAATAGTATGATGTCATATATTTATTGTGACGTTATAAATGATTTATGACGTCACAAAAGTGTTATTGTACGTGAGCTGAAATGGGTTATGTTATATAATAAATCAAAATTATGAATTTAAGTAAGGAAAATAGTGTTCACTCAGATTTAGACAACAAAAGGGGAGGTTACTTTGTATATGAACCAGAGTTTAGTTTAAACAGCATTTATTCAATATTCAAACATGTTAACTACATACATAAAGGGATTGAGAAACAAGCTTTTAAAAAGCTTATGTTAATGCTTCTCCATATTGCAGTGGTAAAAGGGATCTTTAAAGCTAAAAAAAAATGTTAAAATTTACAAACTATTTATTAGTAATGGTTTAAATTCCCGAGGAATGTCATATAATATATACTTTAATAGTTCACTTGTTGGGCTAACTACTTTATATTCCACTTGTGCAAAAGTTACTGTGAGTGCAGGTTGGACAATGTATGTACCGGTATTATGTAAATCTGTTTGTTACAGCCATCAGCTACAGGTCTGAATCTGGCTCTATGTGACATTATGTCTCACTTCATGTCACATCCTGCTAGCCAATCACAGGAGAGTACCTTGTCATCATGGGAGTCGAACATCTTTGGTTACCTGAGTGATGTCATACAAGAGGCGGGGCTTGGTTTACAGGACCAGCATACACTGGTGATCATCATCTATCGACTCATGTCTCGATGTCCAAATCACAGTACGTTGGTTATATTTTTAGTTTTTTTCCAACTTTTTCTGACAAGTGATTGGTATAAATTCCAACGGAGCAGGGACAATGCAGCAGGTATTTATTAAGGCATGTTGTTGGCGTGTTTGGCTCATGTTGTCCCCTCTGTTGGAATTGAAATTCATTTGTGAGTACTACGCAGGGCATTCTTGATATCAGGACATAGGCTCACTTTTGCTCTCTACACCCCTAGAATATGACAGTAAAATTGAAGGCTCAGGTTGTGCCACCTTGTGTATGAGATGAGTAAACTAGTTTGATCCTCTGATGTTCATGAAAAGAAACTTGCGGTCATGTAATGGTAAAACTTACTGGTTTTGAAGTCGGACGTCGCTCCTCTGTAATTTTCCTGAAAGGACAGGTACGATATATCAGCCTAGCGGTAGTGATTGGTCAGGTTTGTTTTACCCGAGACCATTCAAATAGATAGCTAATTTAGATAGCTTCAATTTTGTTATGACATATTTAAGGGGTGCAAAGTGTGTAAGTGAGTGTAACCCCTGGAGTATTGAGGATGTTAGCAGGGACACTGTATATTACATTGGAGTTGCAACAGATTTTAAATTTGTAAGGATCTTAGTGTCTTAAACCCCTTCAGTGATTTGTTAGACTGAGATCATGTGATAAAACCACTCAGAGTGATAGCCATATTTCCACGGTATATTTAACTGAAATGTTTTTACCAACCAAAGTATGCAGTTTGCTTATTACCAGGCATGACCTTATTATAGGATAAAAAGCAGAGGTAAAATTTGGTTTTGGTTTGAGATTTTAGGGTACTTATCAACAAGTGTAGACAGTTTCCTGATGCATGAATGTTTGTTTCAACAGGTTGCCTTGACAACTTGCTACTACAGATGCTGAATAAGTACACAAACTGTCACCCTCTTGCCAACCAAAGAAAGGGACTGTTAAATTTCTTCGCTGATATCTTCATGGATCATCGCTATGAGGACCTCATCAAATCGGACATGGCCGTCACTTTTCTGAAAACATTACCAGAGGTGTTTTTCCAGTCAAGTTCTAACCACAAGATGGCAGAACAAGTGCTAATGGTGATGAAAAAGGCCGTTAGCCAATCTAACATGGCAGCGATTGCTATGGAAATCATACAACACTTTGTGGATCAAGTTTTAGGTATTCTTACTGTAGAACACTTCATGATAGGCGGGTATAATTTTCAGCCAGATTTGGGGGTGTTTTTTTCATATGTTGATAATGTGTATGACCCATATAAAAAAGTCAGTGCCAGAACTGATTTTGAATTTTTAGTGAAATTCTTTTATGTTTATTAGAAATATTATTATATAAATGAACATTTTGTGAAATCAGCCTGAAACTGGGGTATTGTTATTTGGTCCAACATCATTTGTGTCTTGTAATTAACAGACCACACACAAGAATAATCAGGAAAATATTTTGGATAAGTTAATTTTTTTTCAGAATACGAAGATGCTAAATAATGACGAAACATTTCTTTTTATATCAAAATTATGTTTCTTATGTATCTGGTGATTTTTCTCATGGGAATTTGTGATTGGCATACAATAATCATTGTACATTTTATTTTTCATTAAAATTTCTGTTTTTAGATCAGTCTTCAACAGTATTTGACCATCTCGACAGTAGCACACAGAAAAAATTTGTGGAACTAATATATTACGTACCTCCACTCCAGGAGAGTTCTCTGTCCTCCATTGTGAGGCTGTGCAGGAGTCCTCAATTGCCAGTGGATATATGTTTGCATATTATACAAATACTGCAACATAGGTATGTGGGAATGAATTTGGTCTTTAACTCGTTCAACCCTGAAGACACATTTGAACTCTTTCAATTCAAAGATTGGAATAGTTTATTACATAATTTTTCAGGGTAAATGAGTTATAAAGAATTAATGAATAACTCTGATCTTTGAAATAATCTACTAAATCTGCGAAACCGATTTTAGTACTTGCATTGGTTTTCAAAAGAGATTTAAATGTCTGGTCTCTAAAAAATATATAATACTCTTCAAGAATAATGAATGCATCTTATTTGTAAAAAATATTTTTAAAAATACTTTGGTCTTCATCAATGCAGTATAATATAGTCTGCATTAGGGAGGGAATGTTCTTAGGGAGTCACATAGTGCTAATTGTTTTAACAACATCTCTGTTAGTTACTGGTGAATGTAGACTAAACTTTCATGAAATGATTGGGCCTCTTGTATACCTTATTTATGGTACGTAAAGAGCATATCAGTTCATAAATCTTGTCTTCATAACAGGTTTATGAAGCAGAATCCGACAGTCAAAGGAAGTGTTCATCACATTAGTACACTGCTCAGCATCCTCATCTCTCCAGGTAGGTCAATAAAAGGTCATGGGACTGTCAAAGGAAGTATACACCACATTAGTGCACTGCTCTGCATCCCCATCTCTCCAGGTAGGTCAAGGTCATCAGACTGTCAAGGAAGTGTTCATCACATTAGTACACTGCTCAGCATCCTCATCTCTCAGAGAGGGTCGAAGGTCATGAGACTGTCAAAGGAAGTATACACCACATAAGTACACTGCTCAGCATCCTCATCTCTCTAGGTAGGTCAAAGGTCATTAGGATGTCAAAGGAAGTATTCATCACATTAGTACACCGCTAAACATTCTAATCTGTCTAGGTAGGTCAGAGGTCATCAGAGTGTCAAAGGAAGTATCCACCACATTAGTACACTGCTCTGCATCCTCATCTCTCCAGGTAGGTCAGAGGTCATTAGACTTTTGAACATTGTAGTTCGGGTGTTAAATGTTTATCGTATACCAGGTATTTTATAAATATATAGCCTATCATTCTGAAAAAAAGTATATTAAAATAAATGAAAATGAACTATTCATCTTTCTATTGCTAATGGTTACATGAATCGTTTTAGTTTTATGAAGCTATTAAGTCTCATGTGACCAATTGCAATCAACAGTCATCATCTTCATTGCTTATGCATCCATTAACAACTCACCTTTTTTTCATCTCTTCAAGAAACACTGCAACATTGTAAACTGTGCATACAAATTGTACCAAAGTTGGGAGTAATTTTGTAAACCTTTAAACAAAGTATTAAAATAAAGGTACATATTTTCGATATCTTAAATGAAACAACTTTCATTGAACAGATGATGACAATGAAGAGGTTATGAAAGAAAAGGGAACAAAAACCAAGCTTGTTCATTGCCATGACAACCGACAACTTCATTGTCATTTTGACGTGGAGATTTGGGAAAGAGCTTTGACTCTAATAAAGGTAAGTTTGAAGAACTCTTGACATTTTTCTCCTATATTATCCTATCTAGCAGATAATACAATATTATAAGACTCTTTCATGCTCAGGTATTTCTCTCTCATTCCAACCACAAGAATAAGCTCAGAAACCATAAAAATGTGTTTGGACTGGCCACCATTTTGAAAACATCAATCTCCCCTGAGCTTTTTAGATGAAAACGAAAAAGCCAGCCATATTTAACATGTCCCATATTTGCAACCTGAGTTTGCGCAGGAAAATTAAGCATGTCTTTCTAACGTCTACGGTAAATATAAAGTAAAAGGTTTTTAAATTTCATCACGTCGCCTTTTCCGCATTAAGGCATCGGAGAGTTCCGAATTCGTGACGTCACTTCATTGTCAAAGTATTGTGACATCATGTCGCGTGAAATGGGGTGTAAGATAGAAATTTCCTACACCCCTTTCTTACCCTGAACAGCTCTATCTTACATGTACACACACATAGGGAAATGAGAGAAAATAATATATCTATATTTCCCAGCCACATTGGCTCTGACTGATATTTATTTACAATCCAATAGATTGATAACTATAATTTACACAGAAATAATCAAACTGTACACAGGGTTATTCAACAATTATAATTTTATTGCTTCATAATTGGTAAAAAATATGGATGTTCACTCTCTGTGATATGTTTGTCACCTGAATAACATACAGATAATAACCCCAAAATTTGCATATATGCAAATCCAACCCGAAAGTGCCACCTATTGGTGAAACCATTCTAAAGAGAAAAAAATGACTTCTTAAATCCCTACCATCATGGTAAATGTATTGATAATGCCTTTACAGTGTCACAGAAATTGCCCCCAATTTCAATTTCAGGAGGTATTTTGATACATAAAAAGGGAAAGATAAATTGATCAAAGCAGTTTCAGTTGCATTTCACACACTTTCTCTTTCATTGGAAGTGGAGGTCTCTTTCACTTAAGGTTTTAGAGGTTGAAACCTATGGTTTTATTTCTTTAGTTTCAACCACCTATTTTATACTACAATCTAAAATTACCATACCTATGCATGCAGACAACACTTACTGTCAAGATTCTTGATAGTCAATGCATTGTTCATCCTTAACACTCCAGGGGCTACAGTCACTTTGGCTCTCTGCATTCCTAGAATATGCCATGACAATCCTTTAATGTACATAAAAAGAATCTAATGGTGTTATGGTAAAATTGACTGGCTCTGAAGTCAGGTGTTGCTCCTCTGTAATCTTAAAAGGCCAGAAATCAGCCTAGTGATTTGTCAGGTCAAATAGCTAGCTGTGCACCTACAATTTTGCTTGGGATGTAGAGAGCAAAAGTTAGAGTAACCCTAGAGTATCTGGGGTAGCTATTGCTTGAATCTAGCATGGCACAGTTAATTTTGTAAAAGTTCCAAGTAAGATATTAAGACAAATGTTACCTGATATTATCTATGTAATTATTTCTCAGAAAATATATATCTACTTCAAAGAAAACTGCCTGTTCAGTACTTATGATTCTGTATGTCGTATGAAATTTTGTTACTTTATGTATGATTTCACTGGTAGAAATGCTTTCCAGTTTTCTCATCCTAGAGATTATAGATGAAAGTCAAAGTCTGTACTGAGCCTATATAGACCCTTAGTTGTCTTTGGGACTCCCAACCTAAATTACAGATAAAATCTAGTATATATATTTGGTACCCCAACACTCAAATTACATAGTATTCGGAATAATTAGGATTGGCGACTGTACATATAGCACTTTCAAAATATACACATAGTTCTTTAAAAAAGTTATATTTCAACCTGGTAATCTTACATTGTAGGCAATATGTTCAACATTCCAGCAGTTTGAAAACACCCAGCAGGTCGCTGAAGTTTTGGAGTCATTTCTACAGTCTTATCTGGTCAGTTACGATCTTAAATGTCATTACATGTATAACTATATTTACTATAACTATATTTTGTGATTGATATTCATATAGTTCATACATGGTACATATTTTGAAAATTAAAAAAGTAGATCTAACAGAGGAATTGGAAAAGAAATATTTGCTATTTAAATCTTTTCCTTGGCAGGTCAAGGTTCCAGGTGTCAAAATTTTATTAAGAGTACTTTAAATGTTAAATTGTATTTCGAGATATAAAGTAGAAATCCTATCAATCACAATGTTTCCGAAACATTGTACTGTGATGATCCAACAGAGACTTTAATTACATT
>JAULCA010232811.1:0-13708 GCA_032360845.1 Crassadoma gigantea
TCTCATATCCCTATTCTATCATTAAATTGGTATTCAATGTTTTACATTGTAATTGATTTTCCATTGTTCAGGTAAAAAAGAATCTAAATAAGAAAAGTAGAGACATTTTGAACGCAGTGTAATCTCAATATAATTCCCCAATGGATTAATATTTATTCTGATAGATTTAAAGTTCAGATTCAGGGTCGTTTATTCCTATGTAATAGCCTCAACTAATGCGACAATATCAAATTTTGATATCAATTCACCCATGTGGGCCATGGGAAGGGCAGTCATGGAAGAGGTAATACAATACTTGGGAAAGCAATTAAGGCGTAGATTCTAACAGATATTATCCACACAAAGCTATTAAAAACAGATTCACCCTTCACGTGCAGTATTTAGCACCGCCAATTGAATTACACTGATTGACTACTCGTATCCTTTTGAAGGTAACACAAGGAGGCTTTTTATTACTGTTGACCATAAAACAATATCGCATTCCGGTGATAAAACGTAGTTTTGACCTTTATGTTTCGCGTTGATGGTATCTGATGAGAACGTCCTTGAAGTAAGTGACTAATATATTACTCGGAACACTTGCACTTTAGCATAAGGGCGTTCACCAAAGATCTGCCGTATCGGTATTAATACTACAATTATTTGTTTATCTCGTATCGATCTTTCTCTTATTATTTACCGTTATCTCATTTAAAAGTTTTTTTTATTATTATTTTGACGATAGTTGTCGCTCCAACAGAGAAAGTTTGCTGCTTGTTAATCAATATCGCAGTGTGAAGGCGACGTAATCATTGTGTACTTACGCTGTGGTGTTTGGTTCTGTCTGAATTAAATGCGTTAAAATTAAGAAAATATCAGAATATGACAAAAATTTAGAAATCACGTCAAATTTATACTTGCATAAATTTATTTAGAAATCATTGACTTGAAGTTTTGAAAGATGAATAATTTAGATATAAGTATCCCAACCACAAAACAGACCCTAATAAACGGAAGCGATGCTAAGTTCATGGGCATCGTGTGTATAAATATGGCAGGTCCAGTGAATTAAATATCACAGTAACTCAAACACATGTTAAAAGCATGGTAATAAGTTGTAATAATATAATAATGCAAGTTTCAATGTCAGAATTTGATAACTTTCTTCTATCTAAAATCAAAGATTGTATATCTTGATGTCTGAATTAATTCCTTGGCAAATGTCATAACGAAATTGAAGGCTTACTCTCGGTCATTTGAATTGGTTCCAGTCATACAAACTGACCAATCAGTGTGACAGTTAGATACCAGCTCGTTGCTTTCAAAGAAAATTGCTTTTTTTCGATATATATGGATTATGTTGAAGTACATTGTTTTAAAATCATTTATATTGAACAGATGCGAGCCTGTCATTACAAGGAAACAATGATTCGACGATCAAAAAAGCTATCAACTTCAAATTTCCAGTCACAAAACAAAGGCATACAATTAATGGTACAGGACCTACTGCCAATCGAAAAGAGGATAAACGAGGATGGGAGGCAATAGAACTCAGCAGGCGAAAACGCGATGACTCGATTACAGTAAATTGGAAACAAAGAGAAATGAACAAGGGAGCAACCCACTGGGCTACGCTGAACCAAAACAAAAACGAAGCAGCCAGTAAAAGACAATGGAATCTGTTTACACTGAATAAGAAACGTGGATGGGATGGCATTGATTTTCCTTGGGGAAAGCGTTCGAAAAAGGAATGGAAGGATGTTAATATTTCGTTTAAAAAACTTTCCAATGCCAAAAAAGATTCGCAACAAAAACGAGGCAGTGCGGACAACACCATGACACAGGCAAATGCAGTGTCTGAAAAATCACAACATCAAACACATGATTGGGAAAGTGATGATATTTCAAGAAAACGTGGATGGGATGGTGTTGATTTCCTCTTCGAATCTCACAAAGATCCTAACAGGAGAGATTGGGGTGGTGGTGACTTTACCACTGGAAAGCGTTCAGCAGACCGGAAAGAGCCAGACACAGGTTGGGACAGTGTTGAACATTCAGATGACAAAGAGTTAAACAAAAGAGGTTGGGATGGTATTGACTTTACCTTCGGAAAGCGTACAAATAACATCAAATCGCACATAAAGGATATGAATAGCGATGACTATCAAAACGAATCACACAAAAGAGGTTGGGATGGTGTTGACTTTACCTTTGGAAAACGTTCGAATGACGATGAACCAAACAAGAGGGGTTGGGACGGTGTTGACTTCCCATTTGGAAGGCGCTCCGACGGACCTTATCCAAAACAAGACTGGACTGGAATGGATCTCGTTTTGGGTGTTGGTTTGGATACAAACCGTGTTCGGCGTGAAAAAAGAGGATGGGAAGGACTAAATTTCCATTATCGAGTTGTCAATGCTTACGGTCCCTCACAAAGCAGCGAGTACCTCAAGAGAGGATGGGAGGGAGTAGACACGTGTGCTTGTTGTCATAGCAACCGTTGGGTTTTATGTTGTTTGACATGCAATAGAAATGATTCTAAACCCAAACAAAGACTAACAACCAAATCTTACAAAGATATGTTCTATGTGAGGGACAAAGTCTGCAAGTGTTGCTATGCGACAAAGGTAAAGGATTGTTGTGACCTATGTGAAATTATGTCATAAACTGTGTGAAAATAATACAGTAAATCTTTATGTGATTTTGGATTAAGTACTACGTAATGATAAGTTTCTAATGAACTTCAATAATTTAAAAATGAAAATGATGTTTTCTTGTTGTTATGTATATAACATTACGACAATATGACAAAATGTACGATGTAAAAGTATGCGAAGGTATAGTATAGAAATAGCATTGTACGTAATACAAGTCCAATAGAAACAACATGACTTGTAAGATTCGTATTTAATATCCTGTTGGATAATATTATGAAATTCATAAGTATACTAACGGATTATTAAAAATGCATGATAATCTTTGAACGGAATCAGCTATTTGGTGATTCGCAAATGAAATTGGCATTTATTAAAACCGTGCTAAGCAAGACTTTTCAGACCTTCCAGACTTAATCAATATTTAGAAATTGTGTTAAAACGGTATTTATTATCCATCCCTTTCATTCAGGATATATAATACGTTAAATGGGATCGTTAATTAAGTAATTAAGTTAGCAATTTCTAGCGACACATGCTGCTCAGCAATGCCCTCAATATGTAAATATACAATATATATATATATATATATATTATTGTTCTTTTCAGAATTTTTTTATATCTGTAACGACTTGATAGAAATGTTAAAATAACTGACCACCTTATATAACAATTAAAACAACATTACTTTGTTCAAGCATAAAAAAGTTGGTTGTCTCTATTTCAAAAGATTCAAGTTAAAGACAAATTTGCTTCGCACTGTTTATTAATGAACATTTTCTTGGTTTTATTGAAATAAAAGGATCTATCAGTCAAAAAAGACTTAAAGAAAATTATAATCGGTATATTTACTGGTGTCGTGATAGTCTGTCTTTCATAAAAAAAAAAACATTACATCCCATTTTGTTTTGATTTTTACAATCTTTTGTCTGATTTGTGCTATTGTTTTTTTTTAATTGAAAATTTTAATTTATAAAAATTGTAAGCCAATTAAACACTTTAAAAACAATAACTGACGACAACCTATCTGATCAGATTTCGGATTTCGGTTCTTAGACATCAATGTGAATAAGTTTCAATTGTTAATGATATAGAGGGTCTCCCAAGATCTCCCATATTACCTTTCTAAAACGTGTTCAAATCTTTTAAGTTTGCTAGGTTCTTCCGAACAAATTTGACTCCTTACAAGCATCATAAAAGTCTCATCAATTGGATACAAATGTTAGGTTCTTTTTATCGCATCGCTCCCAGTGTGAAGCTAAATTGTATTCTATTGCAACCTCTACCTGATGATGAAAGCTATCTTTTTGCAGTTAAACAAACCATCAGTAACAAACAACACACGGTTTGGATGCTTATTACATGTCTTTTCAATGGTTTTATGATTTTGTCCTTAAATGACGTCTTAGATCGCATGATTTAACCAGCTGTGAAATTATACAATATACAAGTATGCATACCATATACTCTGTCTAACAATAAGTAATGTTCTTCCTGAAAGCCTTACCTGAATAACAACGATAACCTAAACGACGACGAGACCGGAGCAATAATGTTTCATGAGCACAGCTTGAAAGGTGCTTAAATGTTCCTAAACCTTCTCCTGATTCAATATTTTGGTTAATCAACGCCAAAAAATTGATGGATTCAGAAAAATAATTTGTTTCTCTGGTAACGCATAAATCTTCTATTGTGATTACTGAACCTAGGACTACATGACTGCTTTCCTTTATTACTATTGTAATATATACAAATGTATATTTTCTTTTAATTATTCTACGAAAAATTCATTGCCAACAAGTATATCGCTCAAACAGATACAATGAAAATATGCATCTTTACATTATGGTGTTTAAAACATGTTTCAACATGGTTATTCTTGAAAATGAATATTCACGGAAAAGAACGTGATTTACAGTGTCAGAAACTAGGACACATTGTGCGACATTAAAGAAGGAATGAGCATGTGACATTCTGTTGACCTGTACTAGTTGACCGTATTACTTCATTTGTCTTGGGAAAACTCCACCCTCGATAATGATTGATCACCATGCATTCTACGTCAACTAGGGGCCTGTCCTCATACATATGGATGCGATGGCGCTTGCAACACGGCATGTGGGTGATACATTTCTGCCTCATTTCACAATAGAACGTTTGAGTAGTCAAAATCTGCATGTAACATACTCTTGTACGATAACAGAACACCGAAAACTGACGTCAATGCCCCTATATTTGCTTGTATGCTATTTTGTTATTTGGAATTGATAACAGCATATTATTAGACAAAGCAGAGTGTTAAGATCGTTATTATATATCGATGCGTCTTTCCATCTTCATCTCAATAAAGGTTAGCGAAAGTTGAATTGCAACAAGGTAGATGTCATAAGAATGAGGATTTTAAATGTAACACAAATAATTTACTGTTTGTAGGTGCATCTAACCAGCACTCATGGAATCGAAAGTAGTTTCGAAAGAGATTTACTAACGTTATGTAAGTTATGAAATATCCGTTGTCCGACGCAGTTTCAGTGGTACGGTTCACTCTCACTAACAATGTAAATCAAAGCATGATTGAATGTATTTGCATGTGAAAAAAACCCAAAATCAATTAAAAATTCAACTAACTAAAAACTCATTATTCCAGTCGTCTTAAGTCAATGAGAAAGACTAATTTCTCTAACATAGCGGAGTTTTTTTTTAAATGATGGAAATGTAGAGATGATACCACACTGACCAACATGTTTAGTCTTATTCCAATTCAATCTACAGCGCTACATCTAGAATTATTGAATATGGTGCAAGCATGCTTCATCCAGTCATATTACTAATGCTTTATAAATAGGATTAAATAGGATCAATGATTGACGCAGTCAATTACTTGCCTCTATGTCCGTATCATATACTATAACAATCTTTTTTATTAAAGATTATAATGGATATAAGTTTTGTCAACAAGTTGACTTTAAATTGAGAAAATTATCGTTTGTTTAGTGCGACTGGTAGCTCAAGGGTCATTTCGTCAAATTTCCTTTGAGGCTGTGGGCAAATATTCCATATGTAACAGTTACTGTACGATGGTATGAGAAATAAAGCAGGATTACTGTCTGATTGGAAGAATGTCTTAGCTATCCTCGTATCAGAATTGAATATAAGTTGTGAAATATAACGATAATCAATGCTTATGCATCAACCATTTAATATTCATGTAATACATGCATGTCTGGAAGTTTGAGATTAGTTATACAGATTATTCTACAAGGCAAAACACGCACACAGATATAAATATTTACTATTTGTCTACCTTTCAAAACGACGCGGAACTTTAGATAAAAGGGGAAATCCATCTCGGGTCCAAACCCACTTAAAATATATAATCGCAGATGTTAAGAAATGTTTGAACCAAAACAGCTTCTAAGCAGAGATATCAATGTTTATCATTTCCTTTGAAATACTTCATTTTCATATCCATGTTATCAAAACATTTTATTTTGCCTATCTTGCTGACATCTTCGACTTGAGGGCTGAATCAGTTCTCAGATGGTCATCCGCCACGGGAGTCATCTTTTCACTGAAATATGTACAAATTTTAAAATCTACAGTTTGATATTAATGGTTTATTATTTCAAGGTTAATATATGGCATTTCTTCCTTCGGTTTTATATCAGGACAATACGCATCTCAACCATGCCAGGCAGGTAACCGTAACTGTTATTATCATTAGAACAAACATGATATATTTCTGTAGATCATGATGAAAGAACGTACCAAATAAAATGACCAGTGACAATAGGTATGGTTATATACATGTATATCTATTGTATATCGAAACACCGAAAATTGAGATAAAGGTCAGTTTATGTATAAAATAATAGAAAATGAAAGTTCAATAAGTTCACAGATAAAAAATCAATACAGGAACAAAACTGAGCAAAGCACAGAGTAAAGAACAGTAGCTCTAAAACAGTAGCTCAGTCAAAGAAAGAGAACAAGATATAAACAGTCATGAGTTATATGAGTAAGGTTAATAAAGAGAGGGTAAAATTTGTACAACTATGAATGTATCGCAGTTCACAGTACATAAGCTAATTACAAAGTCAAGTTAGTACTTACGGAGTAGACAGGTATTTGGGTTTTGAAAATGACATTCCTTTTCCATTATTACAATCACTGTATGGTTCATATAAACCCTTAATTTTCCAGTTCCTTTTTCTCGCTCTGTTAAATAAGAACACCGCTATATCAATAATAGATTTGCTTCTATTGAGAGTACACGTAAAGTACACTGTACACATAGTCTTCATATTTGAAACGCCGAGGAAATGTCAAATATTAAAAACCACTAGAATTAGACCTTTGTATCCTAATTTGCTTAAGGCTATTATAAGCTGATATATGACGCCGCCGATTAAGTAACTTTTATGAAACCAATTATTAATACGCCTCCAATGTCTCACGACAAAAACCAACACACGGTAGCTAATGTGTAAGTATGACACAAACACTAACATTTGGAAGCACCGTCTATCTTGGTTGATAGATTAGGATATTTATGTCTTGACGGTTATTAAAGAAAGAAGAAAAGGTTACAATCTTGTCACGTTAATTATTTATACGTCAATATGCCAAGGGAAATGTCTGTGTAATAGGATGGTAAAAGGTTGAAGCTTGGCTTTTTACCAAACGTGTTGTTTATTTTTTCTTAATATTACCAACTGCTGTATCGCCTTCTCTATTTAACTTGACATACTTCAAAGGGTAAAGTTAACTGCCAAACATAATATCAAGAACCGCAGGTTATTGAGTCAAGAATTCTGTTTTAGCATCATACAAACAGAATGATTGATTGGTACAGCATCTATGACAAGATGAAATTCATCAACATGGTAATGGACTTGAAGGTAGTTTATTTATGTCACTGTTCTGTTTGAAGGGATTCTATGAAGCCTTTAGGTCCATTTTGCTCGCGTTATATTGCGACATTACACATACAGCAATTATTTCATCAACTGAATGCGAAAAAAATGGTAGCCTAACTATTACTGTTAACGAGGTGTTTACAATTAGTTTGTAGCAAAATAATTCAAATTAATTATCAAACGTCAGATATATTTTGTATTTTATCATATTAGGTCATGTTATTTTTCGAAACTAAGAAAACAAATGATGTGTGATGCATTGTAAAATAATTGATCGAATACAAACCTGATTTTTCTCCAAAGCAATATGGACACGACAACACAGACAATTCCAAATCCAACACCGAGTCCTATAGGAACGCCGTACTTCCAGGCTGGAACTGTATTCAAAATAATTCAAACAGTTCATTAGTTTATAAAGATTACCCTACAGACTTTTCTCTGTATCTCTAGTCTACCATTTATAAATCCTAAGTAAAGCAAGTGTATCTGTATTTCAAAATATTTTCTTTGGATAAGTACAAACGTATTTTGCACAGGTTCATTAGGCACGACTAGTGAAGTATTCATGTGTAATGGTTCAATGACTAGTTCATGTATTCTATCATCTTTATCAGACAAATACAGAATACAAAGTATTTGTCATCGAATTATCACACATAAAAGTTTCGCTGGTTGGGCAATATTTTTTGTTTGCTTTTATATCTATATGCAACAACGTTAGTTTGTTTCAGATGATATTTTCAAATAAAAAGAGGTGCTTAGAACGTGAAATAATTTATTCCGAGCAATCCTTTCTGTTTCTAAAACAGATATCAACAGTTGTCTTTGCGAATAAATTAGAAAAACGCTATAAAGTGTGATACAGAATATAAATATGAAAGATAATGCATGTTAAAGATAGTATAGGAATAACAGTGTTATACAAAACCAAGCCATTCAGTCTATCCGCGTGGTTACCCAATTAACCGGTTAGCAATTAATATTTATTTTTTCACTGCTGAGACAACTTACCAGTATGGGAGGGAACATCCACACGAACTGCAATTAAAAAAGAACGCATTAGATGAATACTAAGAGAAAGTCAATGTACTGCAATCATCTTTGAGAAATATGACACCTGTATCAAGCAACAAAGTGTTTCCTTTTATTATGGATTTTTGTTTTTAAAAGAAATAGCAATATGATGACATGGCAAAAAATAGCTATCTCGTTGCGTCCAAAACTTGCCATCAAAATCCTCTTACGTTGACACGATGTTATAAAAGACGTACAGGTACCAATTCTACACTTTATGAAGGCTTTATAAACGGGAAGCAAGCTCTCATTTTGATTCAGGTGTAAATTTTACTAATTGATGTGCACAAACAATGTATTTAGGTTTACTTCTTTTAGTCTTTATTACCTTTAAAAAGTGTTTTGGTATATTTAAATTTTAATGAAATCTTAATGTTCGTTAAGCTAACTTTCAAGTAGAATACGAAGAATAAGGAATAACACATTAGTTCTATATGATAGTACGTATGCAATGACGAATCCGAAGTTAAATAACAAGGGTAAACATGTTAAAAAGGTAAGTCACCATTGCAATCCTCCACCCTGATAGAAGCTCTGCCTTCTGTAGTGAACCCCACGGGACAGTTTACGCATGATGTTTGCCCAACCCGATCCTGGTATGTTCCTACGGCACATTTCTCACACTCATCTTCGCTTTGATATCTACCGAGACTACACGGCACTGAAACACATTCCAAATTATCAGTGTTAATTGAATAGTATATGTTATACACGGCTGTATTTTTACCTATATTATGTTCTCAATAGTCATATTTTGACTGGAGGTTACAATCAAACATCTAATTGAAATAAAATATCATCAACCATTACACCAAATGCCATTTCATTTGATATAAGAGATTGTTTTTATTTTCCTTCGAAAATGTGTGTTGCCAGATAATCATAGGAAATAAAGAGACTGCATACAAAGAGTTAATATTGGTAAAAAAGTTAACTATTTATTCAAATTCTTCTAAATTGTTTTATCACGTATCATTTAACACAGGCAATATTGACACTCCTTGGCAGTGATCTGATTTCAGCTGATAATACTGAAAGAGACAAAGGCAATCTTCATATAACGTTTCGTGTATATTTGATCAATATGCGGTTTGGAATACCACTTCTTTCTTAATATATATGTTTATAACGTATAGTTTGGGTGTATACATATACCGTACTTTATCGTAAATGCAAAAAAATCTCACTCTATCTTCCTGCCAACATTAAGAGGTTAATAACTTAAAACCTACCAGATTTATTATTCATCAGTTAGATAGTATCTAATAACTACGACACTTATTCCCAAATGTAACTGTTTCAGTCTTTCGGTAAAGCATTCTTTACTTACCTCACCTTTTTCTCTCGGCTCTCTGTCAGCCTAGCAGTTACATTTTGAAGACTTACCACAGTAATGCTGCACAGGGATCATTCCAGCTTTGCAGTAGGATCTACCACCAAACATTGAGCTGTTTTCCATAATGGAGTATTCGAATCCGTCGACGATTGTGTTGAATACGTTCTCGCCTATTTTAGTGAGCATCTCATTCAATACGCTGGTAACAATGTCCCTGCAACCATCGGATGTAACTGTAATACAGGAAGTTTTACAATTACTATCATATTTTATCAAATCCTGAATATCGTATCCCATATCTGAAAATTACCTGTTATTTTTATTTTTGAATAAGGAAATATTCCTTCTTCGGTTATTGATTTTATTGTGCACTAAAAAACACAATGATAAGATTTAAAACGTTTTATCTTTTGGGAAACAATCCCACGTTTGACTGAGATACGCAAGAAATACGCGCTCACTAGTATACTGTTAATCAAATGTATTCAACAGTTTCCATGGGCCACGAAAAATACAAATAAGTTTTTTAATGATGTCAATTAACTTAATGACACTATTATATCGCCCTCACATTAGTAGTGATGTAGTAAATGCAAATGATTGAAATGGAATATCAGTTATTAATAATAAACATGTATCTCGGTTATCAACCGAGGGCTGATATTGGTCGAGGGTTGATACTAGGTGTGATATGGAAAAAGTCATGTTTTATTCTGTTTATTACATACATACTAATAAAAGCTACTATCTTATGATATATTTTTCTTTTGAAATATTGAAAAACGGAAACTTTGCAAAAGGGGTGTGATACGGGTTTTGGGTGTGTGATACGGAGAGGGCTGATACGGGTTTTGGGGTATGATACGGCGAGGGCTGATATTGGTTAGAGCAACTGTGTCGTATCGCATATATAAAAAAAAACGTATTTATTAGTAAGTATGTAATAAACTTATATAATGTATCGATAGGTGATATATTAAGGCTCAATATTACCCTGTATGGCCTCAATGTCAATTAATGAGTCATTAAAGCTGATCTATAAACATGTACAATTTATTAAAATTCAGATACGTTTATCCACGTTTTGATAATATTTAGTATTATGGAGCTTTCATCGTGATTTCTTTGACCGTTAGTACTACTGATGAGTCTTAAATGGACGAAACAGCCATTTGAAACTGAAAAAAATAAATTTTCCTCACATACAAAATAAATTTCTTAATGACTGATTTGGTCGTCTCTCAAAAGCATCAACCATTCAGACATTTCCTAAACAGTAGGAAATCTAATTTAAAAAATCATCTTACATTTTTTTGCATCACATGTAAAATCTGCTGCGAATCCTGCTGTTGTTGGACTCACTGATCGCTTCGGTCGATTCTTGGAACAACTCGTCACCTCTACATTAACAAGGGAACACGACCCGTCTTGTTGGCACGTCAGAGAATCAGTTCCTTCGTACACAGCATTCTTTATTTTCTTCTCTACGATTTCAGCTTTTGCATCAGAATTGCACACCAGGTCAAGGTATGATGCCATGTACTTCCACTCTAATTTGTTTCCATCCATTATTCCTGCAAGAAAAACATATCGTGAGTCTTCCGGAGTAATATGAATTTTACAGTATTTGAGCCCGGGTCAGGCAGAAAGGTTTCTTCGCCGGTATTTTTTTTATGTTCGAAAGAAATATGCCACTTTTTTAAATCCGTAAGTATCACTCCTGTAAAACATGTACTTTAACTTTCAAAATATCTTGTCGATTTGTCTTAAAACTCTATGGAGTCGCAATTATCTATCAAGCATAAAGTAGTATTAATATTTGAAACCGGAAGCTAATTTAAACAAGGTGTTATCTTCGGTCACGCCTTTCACTTTTTGTGTATGAAAATAAAGATATAATAATGAAAAATGTAAGTAGATATTTAGACCTAGTACGAATAACACTGGTCTTAGCATTTCTTATCATAGCTGATTTCTCGCTATTTTCCCTTAATACTTCCAGGAAAAAAGTAATGAAATCAAAGATATAAAAATAAGTATGATATATAATGACAGGACAAAGCTACAATAAAAGCGTACTGGTGCAATCGGGAAGTCTCCCGTAGGGATTGTCGTCGGTTTGAAAGTCCCAAAGATGGAAGGTATCCGGTCCACAACGATAGCTCTCTTTAGCTGCGTGATCGAAATCGTAGCCGGCATCACACGACAGTGTACAATTGATGGCGTCCTGTGCGGCAGCCCATCGACAGTCGAGGACAGCATGGGCGGGAGAAGTCAGGTTCGTACAAACTGTGTACCAAACAGTGAAAACATCATTCATACTTATTCGATAGGAAACCCATACATATCTTTTTATTTATGTTTTTTTTTATATTTTATTTGCTTGGTATGATTTTAAGTAAAAGTGCATTTTGGTTACAGAATAGCTGATAGCAAGAAAATTACATTCAACTGCGTTATTTGCAATTGAAACATAAAGGAAGTCTGTGGTATTATTTAACTCTTATTCCAATATTAACTGCCAGGAACTGCATTGTCCTCTAAATAAGCATGTTCTCTTTTTATTTTACATCTTATCTTTTACGTCACAGAATCGCATTTCAAGGAACATCTTGAAAACGTTCTTCGATTGTCCGTTCGATTCGATTTTTTTCATTGATTGTCTCTGACATATTTATTAATTTTCATGAAATAAAATCATTGAATCAAAACCTTGATAACAATACTATACATATGTTTTATCTCTCGGTGATTTTGTTGCATCATTTATTTTTAGGCTATCTGTCAAAGACTAATACACTGGAAACGCATTAACTCAATACCAAGAGAACCGTTATTTTGTAATAGCATGAACGAAAGACTTCAAAGGGCTAGACATAATACACTGTAGCTCTCGCGATTTACCTGTACAATTTTCCAAATTACACGTATCGTGTTCGATGGTGTCTCCGTAACAATCCTCTCCACCATTATCTGGAGTGGGACTGTTACACAACCGTGTTCTGTAAGTAGTTCCCTCGCCACATGTGGTAGAACACATGGACCAGTTACTCCACACGCTCCATTCGCCATCAACTGTTGAAGACGTATTAAAGGTTATTGTATTAATAGATAAACGTAAATTGGAAATAAAAATAAACAATACTTTAAGTTAAAACGATAAGTATCAAGAGGTAAAACTTTACACAGAGACATTTTGTTTTTCTATATTATTTATTGCTTACTTTCAGTGCACTTTAACACATGACCACTGTTATGACAAATTCTTATCAACGTGAAATTGATTATATTACCTAGACGATCAATTGTACTGAAACAAAGTATACATCATTATCAATAGTAAATCTATTTGTTGATATTCTACATTCAGTTTATTCAGTCTTTCAATCAGATTTAAAGAAAAAAATATCCTAAGGTATAGTTTATTTTTCAAATGTGACTGTGTTTCAAGATAAAAGAAGTCAAAGCAAGCTTTGCTATATCAAAAAATAACGACTCATACCAACTGCTATTTCACAAAGCTCTCCAGTAAAGTTGACGTCACACTGGCACGTGTAACCCCCTACGCCGTCAACACACGTGGAGTTATTCTCACACACGTTGTCTGCACAGTCGTCAATGTTATATTCGCAGTTATCTCCCTTTAACCCTATAGGGCAATCACAGCTGTAGGTATGTAGACCGTCTTTACAAGTACCACCATTGCATGCGCTACTAGTACAGTCGTCATGGTCTAGTGGAAA
>JAULCA010232922.1:0-13703 GCA_032360845.1 Crassadoma gigantea
ATTGTTATCTGAAATACGGATATCAATATACAAACTTGAGACATTGATTTGCCTTCATGTGTGAGTATGGGGTGATAAATTTGTTCTCAGAGGACACTATATACATCAATTTCGTAGGTGAGGATCAGGTACAGTGCCAGTGTTGGTAGATAAGAACATGAGTTATTGTTACTGTAATTGTATTTCTGGTAT
This sequence comes from Crassadoma gigantea, assembly GCA_032360845.1. Lineage (NCBI taxonomy): Eukaryota > Metazoa > Mollusca > Bivalvia > Pectinida > Pectinidae > Crassadoma > Crassadoma gigantea. Next base: position 193 of record JAULCA010232922.1, read on the forward strand.
CATAACTTGGTGATAGGTTATCATCAAAGGAATGAAAGACAAAGAAATCAGGACCATCATACAAGGACCAAGAACTTCATGTACAATTGTACCAAAAACTGTAAGAAATCCGTGTTTTTCATATCTACATTAGTATCAAACATTTTTAAAAAAATCATGTATATGGTGCATTTTTGTCATGTTAATGGCAATGAATAAGCAAGTTATTAATCTATTATACTGTACCAAATTTCATATATCTTAACAAATTTGTGTTACATATTGTCTTAGATTCGAATGAATGATAAAATCACCAAATTTTAATCAATACATTTTAAAGTAAAGCATATTTCATTCATAAGATGGTTTCACTCACAAAAAAACTTAGTTTACCTGGGGGTATATACCAATATAAATCTGGTTATATATTTACCATTATAAGTTTGACCCTAGAAGATGTAATTAATCTGTCAGAGTTGTTCACAATTTCAGCATTTATGATAATTGCCTCCCCTGGAACATAACCACGGCGATCTATTTTGAACACTGCAGTGACTGGACCCGTTGCACAACACAGACAGCAAATCATTTTGGATTCCTGAAGCTGGGCCGGCATCTGAAGCATAGGAAACACCACTACATATCTACTCTCATAAAAGTGTGTCCTTGTTATGAAAGTACCTCAACATAAGAAGTTTTTGGCATCATTTATGCCAAGTCAAAAATACTCTTAACCATACATTTGATAGTTATAAGGAATTGTATAAAGTTACGCATAATAAAACTGTTTATTTATGGAGTTGTTATGTACTATGGATAATTCAGATAACTAGAACAGATCATACACTTAATAGATTTATCTGGTAGCATTGTTTTCTATCATGGTAACTTTCTGTGACATACAAATTACTACATCAATATCATACATCCTACCCTATCTTTAGTGTCGCAAGACTTCATCGTAAATTTCTGCAGCAAGCAGTTTGTTAGATATGAGACTATATATCATTGTTTATCTTTGTAACATTGAGATAATTATAACATACCCCGTTATTAGGATCCATGTTCAGGTCCACGTGACTCAGCACTGTAAATGGATACTGGACTTTATAGTCTTTACCTTCCCGTTCCACTTTGGCTTTGACAGTATACCTAATATAACCATAGTAACTCTCGAATGAAGATGGCAGGTTTGGTGGTAAGATAAAGCTGACAGGGTAGTTTGTGGTTCCAGGCTGCAGTATGTGGCCTCCACTGACTGCAATGAGAACATTCATCACTGTTATTTCACTTCAATATTTGATTATATTGTTAATTTCATCCTGTTGTAGAAGTAGTAAGCTTGAGCTCTAGGCCATTAAATGTCAATCTATTTCATGAATTATCTGAACACTATCCTATCCTCTACTCATTAAAAACAGTAACATATATTGTAGTTATTGTAAGTTGGCTGCTTGTTAAGTTAAATACTACGATGCTGCAAAATGTAAGTCCAATACATGCATGTTTATCTCTATCTTTCTTCCATTTTCTCATTCGCCTTTTTCTGTCTGTCTTGTAGCCAATTTATTACTATCCGAAGCAGTATGTGATGAAATGCCAGCTTGTTCTTTATATATTTTCAGTCTATTGATACATTTATATGAATGTCATCTTCTTCAAAAAATGAGAAAAAAAGATGGAACTGGAAAATTCTAACTGTTGTAAAGTATGTGTGAACATTGTCACAGTATATTTTGATTTTATGAAAATCTCATTAAGATGAACAATGTACATGTAGATTTCCTAATAATGCACAAAGATTTATAATAATACTGCAAGCTGAAAGAAAAAAATGTTGATCAAAGGAACCTATATTTTCAACATATCCATTTTATTTTAAATGGGTAATTTAAAAAGCTTAGAAAAAAAGAAAATCTTTTGATCATAACAAGAAGACCCTTAATTGTAGGAATATACACAAAGTCACTTCTAGCATATCAGATAAACAAATACAGTGTTTATGAAGATAAATGGCTCCAAAATACTTAAATAAACAGCAATTAAAAATTCTGTTGTAACTCTCTCTGTATGTCTAATATATAAAAAAGGTAAGAATGGGCCATGGCAGACACAATATAGACCTATGATGAATGATCATATGTTTAGCAATCTTTATTCTACATGAAAGGAGGTAGCTTGATGCTAATAAATATTATATTAGTTCACTGTTCACATACTAATCCACTGCTCATGTTCAAAGTATTTTTCCTTTGCATCATATTCCCTTTCCTCTTCTCCGCTTCCTTCTTTCCACTCCACTTTGGCTTTCCCCTTGTACTTGATTTTGATGCCTGCAGATTAATATAGAAATGAATTAATAGAGCACAACATGAATAAAATATATAATGCATATGCATTGTAAAAAGAGCGAGTACTAGCCCCCTCCAAATGAGGGAGGGGTTGACAGCTATGGAACAGTTCAATAAATGTGATTTTTGCAGGGTTAAAATGGGGTGGGATAGAATCTAACCCCAGGCAAACTTTTAAAACAGCGTGGCATACATACATGCATGTATCACAGGGGCTCGATTTCGGGATACTTTCGGTTAATAATGAACCGATAACATTATACCTCGGTACCCTCAATTTTATAAGGTTTTAAAATGTGTATAAATACCGGATAAAAAGTGTTGCTGTTACTAACTGATGTGTATCGGTTCATTATTAACCGAAAGTATCCCGAAATCGAGCCCCTGTATAAACAAAGTTTGAGGTGTGGCCACAAACCTCTAGTTTTGGGGAGGGTAGGAAACGAGAGATGCAATCAAAATCAAACCTCTGATTTCCTCTTGGTGTTGGGCGTGCACTTGTACTACGGCCTCTACCACTTGACCAGCGTAGAACACGCCATTTGAACTATTGACGAGTTGCAAGTCTATCTTCATTTTCAGTGTGCATTGGCTTCGTGCATCAACCGACAAGGGAGACAAGCCGATGAGTCCCGGGTATAGACTTCCTGTTTCCGGTTTCGGAATGCCTCGAGTAGGTAGCAGCAAGATCAAGGCACTGAAAAATAGCAGAAAGCAGAAAACACGCTTAAATGTAAAGCTGACATCAAGCCTACCTCTCGATATCCCGGTAATATTATATAACTGACTTCATTTAATGCATTATCCAAATGTTCAGCATAATTAAGATAATAAGTTGCAAGGTAAATAATGAGACCACATGCATGGTCGTCGGTTCATGGTTGTCAATGTTTATGTTGACTTAGGCCGAAATGTGGCAAGAACACAGGTAATGCAGATACATCGTATCTTATGAAAGGGCATTTTAAAAGTGTTACACAGTTTTTTTTTCATTGGTTCTTTTTGTTAGCATGATATCATCAAATAATTTGCAAAATAATGGACGGCTGAGTTTTTTTTCTGTTTAAGCTTTTTTTCTACTCTACCAGCTGGTACATAAGTTTAAATACATATAGGACCGGGAAAATGCAAGGTCAGGTCAGGGTTTAAGCCATGGACCCGCTTGATGGAAGTTTTACCAATTGAGCTTATACTCCGTTACAGGTCGCTTATTAATGACCAAGTCCAGTTCTGCCATATTTATTCCTCCCTCTAATTTGTAAGCCTTTGCCCCCGAAGACCTCCTTTCACATGTACATGTTTATAAATATGTGTTAACATGTGATTTCTTCAAGCGATCGATCCAGCTACCCCAAGCTTGCCAGTCCCTCTAGCGCAAAGCAAGGAGGCGACTTTAATCCTATGTACAATAAAAATCTGCAACACTAACATGTTCAGCTATTTTTCCTTTTAAAATATGCGTGTCCGAATGCAAACATCACAACAACCCATGAGGAGCAGGTTCTAACTCCCCATCACCCCAGGAGAGCAACTGAACCATTTGTTACAGGAGAGAGAAAAGACTACTTGTTGCATGTTGCATTTTGTCTATATACTCAAAAATACTTACAGTATTACTATTATTTTAAGTATTTTAGAGTTTAAAGATAAAATGTGATATGCAACACGTTAAGATATATATATAAACCTCTAAAATCTAAAAGTATTTCATTGCATATTTCAGATCTGCTTCAGCAGTTGGTGACTGAATATAAAGATGAGTGACTTGAAGCCACCTATGTCAACTGTTGGATTGGTGCTTTTTATAGCAGCAGGATTTCTGGTAAGACTCAACTACATATGAAATAGCAAAGTATTTTGAAGAAGTTACAGGGTACAAGTGCAATAAATTGTCCCCTAAAAACAGTGCAAATACCATTTAGACAGATCTCAATTCAACTGAATTCCAAGTTCGATTGCCATTCCAATTGAAAAAGAGGTTAATTACATGTAGTCCATTAAACAATGCATTTAATCATTATATCGATGTACATCAATAATAAAAAAAAATAATGGAATAACAGTGTCTTGAAAAGTTGTTCAGGCAAACAACTGTCAAACTCTTAAGCTTGTGAGTAGGATACAATGCCCATAATCATACAGAAAATTGTAATGATGTTGAATTGTATAAATGCTCTGTGTTTGAAGCCACCTATAAAGGATTCTAAGGAAAGGACTGTTTCCATCCAACTGAAATCGGAACATCTTTTATATTTCATTAAGTGACTTAGTCTATCGGAAATTAGAAAACACAATATACTCAAACTAAAAATGAATCATTCAGGTGCTGATCCAGACTGCTTCAAGAAAAAACACAATTTGTACATTAGTATTATGAATGATTTAGTCACAATGACAGTTTTCCCTAGGACAGTCAAGATATTGCTTTTAATTATATTAATTACATACCAGGTATGTGGATTTGACAGACAGGGTCAGGCCAGCAGAAGAAGAATTCCTAGGAGGGAAATGGAGACAGATTTAAAAATAATGTTTCCATTGTAATAAAGGAATTTTAATCTTAATGTCATATTAAGTAGTACATGTATAAGACCATTAAAACTCTATGGTGAGTAAATTAAATGTAGGGGTTGACTCCCCTTTTGGCAGAAGGGCAGAGACATATGGAAATAAGGGAGAATCTGGTTGTCTGTTGGATAATCTACCTACTGAGCAGTGGAGAAGGCATAAAGCCACTCAAACAAACAAACAAATCTCATTTAGTATAATGATCCCCTGAAACTGGGCAATGGTGGCAAAGTTGTATGCCTCTACTACTATTGAGGCAGAGCAGTGGCTTAATGCTTAAGACTTCTCGGCCTGTTGTCTGGAAGTAGTTATTTAGTCTTTTTGACACATATAAATTCATTACATTGAACATACCTCATCAGGTAAAATAAGTAAAGGAACTGTTGATATGAAACGACAAGATGGTTAATGGCAAACATATATAGTTCAAATAAGTCAATATACATAATATAGTAATCAATTTCCATGTATATAATCATTTTCCTGTTATATTTTTTCAGTTATTCGTCTTGGCAGCACTTTTAGCAAAACGTCAAATAATGCGATTTAGTCTGCGGTCCTCCAGGAGACCTCACATTTCTATTGGATCTGATGCACCTAAAGTATGTATAAAAGTGAAGATAAAAATATTTCCTATATTTAATGCAGATATATGTATAGCTGCATATGAGGTGATCATGACGGTAAATTGTGCTTTAAATGTGTTTGCCTTGAATGAAATATAAATACTTGTAACTAAGAATGTTAAATTGTGTATTTCATTGGTTGTGTTATAGAAAATGAGGAAGAGTATACTAGAATGCCTGGATCGTGTGTGTAAAATAAGACATGAACCCGTACTGCTGAATGCGAAGGTCCTCCAGACAGCAACAGCAGGTATATATACACACAAAAGGCTATAAGGAATGCTAAGTTTACATTATAATTCAGAAACCTCATTGCTATATAATATTTTTAAAAAGTGTTTTTCTTGTACATCAGATTCTGTAAATAATGTACAGGCTGATAATCTATTATCGAATGTTAATTATGACCAATAATTGTAAAACAGGGTAAATATTTATTTTATATGCAAGATCTCCAATAACAAGTACATATAACAGGTTGAATTTAAGCTTTGTTATAAGGTATATTACATGTTCTATGTAATCTCGAACAGTGTGGATAATCAAACTATAGTCCCTCCATAAGTTTCATTTCATATCCTGCGTGATTAATGGATTGATATAAAATTTTATAAAAAGTGAATTATCTTTAAAGCTCTGGCAAGCTTGATAACCTTGTTCCTGTGAACTAAATTTTTGCACTAAAATGGTCTGTTTAATGCATTGAGTCATTACTTACTTTATTTAAATCAGAAAAGTGATGCTTACCATGAAGAATTAAAAAAATTCAGTAATGAATTATGACTGCCAGTCTTTTAACTTATGAATTTACGCTTGTATTCTATCATGTGAATCTCAGTTTAAAAAAAAATATTTTTTTCAGTACCAAATTCCTACTACTACAGGATGAAAGCATTGGATTCATTTTCAAAATTTGGTGTGTATAATGTTATCATTGATTTTTTTCATTTTTTTTTATTTTAAAATATTAGTAGATTAGTAAATTAGTGATATAACAGTGTCCTGATCAGAATAATGTAATATTTCTAAATCTTGATATTAGCCATGTTAGAGAGAGGAAATCATATTTAAGTATTTGCATATTTCCTAGTATGTATAAACTCTAATTGTTATTATTAGAAATATTATTTTATCAAATTTTTGGGACAAACAAGCCTCATCTGTACCTAAGAACTACTAACAAAATAGGATTTACATGAAATTATCATGCTTATATTTTACAAGATGAGGTCTTGAAGTCTGAGGAGCCAGGGTCAGAGGGTCGACACCCCAATAAGACATTGAGACATTACCTACTTGGTCTGTATCCTGATTACCTGGGATCTTCGTCCACAGACCTTATACACCAATTTGCAGATGCTTATGAACATGCACGACATGATCCTACTGTGAGTTCTGTTGTAGGGTGTCATAGAAATTGTTATGTATGTGTCCCATATGTACTGAGTTATATATAAAGGTATGTTGAAATATCTTCACACAGGAAAGTGTGATTTTAAACAAAATTAGTTTGTTTCCGAATTTAAAGTTTTAATTTTTCTTGAATTTGAAAAATTCAAAAATTATCAGATCCCTTTTAAATTGGAAATAAGGGTTAAATCCTCATAAAGGTGTCTAATGATGTTGAATTAATTAAGTCAATATTTTGTGTCTGTTGCAGTGTCAGTCACTTATTCTTTTCCTAGGAAGCAGTTGTGTCCCACGTTTAAGAATTAACCTACATGTGAATGTTAAACTTGTCTGTTTCAGGAGTTTGGAGAATCGGAGTATAAACATTACCAGGGACTCCTAGATGAACTTATAACTTGGTTTGTATTTTAAGTTCAATCGGGCAAATAATGAAGATAGCAAATAACATAAAATATATCATCATGTCATTTTCTTTTTCTCATCTAAGATAATTCAAAGTGAGCAGGAGCTTGCATAGATTAACTTAATGTTTATTTTTTCCCAAACTAAATCAGGTTATGCAAGTATATGTAAACAAAATCTTAATGCTAATCTTTGAGCTTATGTGTATATGTATTCAACAAGACATGTGCATTTGTCTAATAAGGTTTGCAAAATATCATCAGAGATGTTATTTGTTGATAAAGAAATATAATACAAATCTCTAATGTAGCACCATGATTCAATTACAGTGAGTTAAAATCCATGGTAAAGTTTTTTTAGCCAATTTTTTTATCCACTGTATACTATACCTCATTTCCAATCATAGTGATACAAGGAATTTTTTATCGAACATTTTAAACATACAATATTTGATAAAAAATCTTGTATTTTGTATAATGTAACACTGCAGTTAAGTTTATTATAACCAGCACGGTCAACTTGACTAAAGGAATTACCTTTATCCTAAACCCTAATCCTACGAAAACTTACAATTATGGCTCTGTTCCAGCCTGAGGAACAGTGTGGGGAAGCGACCTGGTGTTGTGTTTGGTAAGACCATGGGGATTGATACACAAGTGATATACAAACCTGATAAAGGTGATACACAAACCAAGACTATGCCACAGAGTCCAGGAACAAAGGACACAAGTCCAGACAAAGACATCAGTGGCAAACTGGATATGCGGCATCGAACACGGGCAGGAAGTAGTGCTCAGTCGAGTTTCATGGATAGTGGCCACTCTAGCCATCAGAGCACAGCTAGTGCGGAAAGCTTTATTCCTCATGCGGAGAGCCCAGAGCGCATCGTGTTGCTTGACTTTGATAAGAAGAGTCACTATGTATGAAATAGGGTAATTTTATTATTTCATGGGCCTTGTGCAATGTTATCACTTATATTTCGGTTTGTAAGTGCAAGAGCATACCAATGCGAGTGTGATAGAGAATGTAACAAGTGCAAGAGTGGGATGATATCATTGTGACAATATGGAAGTGTAAAAGATATTAAGAAAATCAATGTTGTATTGTTGATATTATGTAACTTTTAATAACAATTGTGATTTTATGAATGTGATGTATTATTAACATTTCTCCTGTTATTTTCTTTTTGTTTTGCTATTTAATACAATATGTCCAAAATATTATGTTTGCCTTTGTTTAAATTTTCATCTCAAAAGGTTAAAACTACCACAATGTGCATTACAAATACAAATAGAAAGATATCACGGGACAACAATATGCTTAATAGGGAAAAATGATGAGTGGCTCCTGTTGGTTAAGCATCTCTTGATGGCATTATTTATCTCTGGCGATTTCTACTAAAAACAGGGACATACGTTTACAGACGCCACAGACTGGAAACATATAGTAAACAGGTCTCTAGTAATGGCAGGACTGTCGCGTGTGGACTCTGTAGGGATTTCTGAAGTCCGGGATACAGTCATACTTATGTAATGTCTTTATTTCTCCTCAAGTGGAATAAATGTAGTGATAGGCATAGACATCACATAGTTCAACGAACACAATATTGCGTCTGAAGACCTGATGGAAATTTTATAAAACAATTAGGATATTCGCAATATTTGAACTACACTGTTTTCACTTCCTCTCTCTGTATTACGATCTTCATCCTACATTTGGTTGTTACGGCTTATGAAAACTTGAAGACTTCATAAAGTTATTTAGTATAAGCTTTTCAATTACAATCAAAAGGTACATACAATTACTGAATTAATGATGCTCATAAGAAAAAAACTCCTTCAGCATTTCTTTGCTGCACATTCCCACACGACTATGGTCTATCTGGTCATGAAGTAACGGGCAATCTAAATAATTTCCACAATGCGCAATCTAAATAATTTCCACAATGGCAATCTAAATAATTTCCACAATGCAAAGTTATATAGGTTCCTAGGTATTAAGGGACTCGTACTATTAACTAGAACAAGAACAAATTATGGATTCTGAAGAAAAATACGACAGACAATTGGCATAACGAGAACATACTGAATTGGATTCGCTTTATCAGGTCCATCATTTAAAAAATGAATTAACTGCTTAAAATCCAAAATGTTGCCATCAATGTCAAAACCACACTCAACGATCTGCACGATAGATATGTAGTTGTGTCTGCAGAGAAAAGTATTTAATAGTTGAAGTTTTGGCTGTAAACACTATAACAATGTACATCGCATGCTTAAAAAACTGATTAAGAAACTCTACCTTTGTAATTTCTATTTTGAGAGAGACGGAATACAAGCTAATCATGTGCCTGTATTACTGTCTTTCCGAATACCCGTTAAGAAATACATTGACTACATTGATCTCATATGGCAAGCCAATTGCAAGTTGTCATTTTTTCATGGAGCAATATTGATCCAGTACTTGAGTTCTTAATCTGCCCATGGACGAATTTTATTCAAACTTTGATATTTTAATGTTCAGATGAAATAACTTCAGATACAGAAATAATTTTTTCAAGGTTTGTAAAGGAATTGCAGAAATGGCCTGTATTGGTATTTTCCCTGAAAATTAGGGGGTACCCTAATATTTGATGTCAAAAGTGCACACAATCAGGATTGATTTTGGTAGATGTTTCAAAATATGATTGTGGAGACACTAAGCATTCCATTAATAAGTTTTTTGTATGTTTTAAGTCAGTGATATAAAAATCAACTGGATTAACATGACTACACTACATTAAAAATATCGACTAAAAGAATCGCATCTAAACATTCAAAGTCTATTTTGTAAAGGTTTTCTTAGATGTCTTGTCTTCGTAAGTCTTTTAAAACAGATTTAGGGTATTGATAACAATATTGAAAATTTTTGTTTAAATTGAGACCTGGGAACATAGTCTACAATGTACCAGCCTGTCTTACATACCCACCCCAACTGAAAATGGACCTAGAGGACATCCTTGGGGCAGCCCCCTTTTGATGCCATGCTATATTTTACCCCAGTATAAGTCTACTAACCATTATATACATCTCTTCTGACTATTACATGCAAGTCTTCTGACCATTACATACAAGTCTACTGACCATTACAAGTCCATTGACCATTGCATGTCTACTTGCCATTACATGTCTACTGACCAGTACAAACAAGTCTACTGACCATTACTTGTATTTCTACTGACCACTACATACAAGTCCACTGACCATTACATCATCATCATCAACAGCAACATATTGCCATCATCAAACATCATCTTCTAACGTCCTTATTATCATCATCGTCAACAACAAAATATTGCAACCATCATAATCATCGTTATATACCATCATCTTGCAGCATAGTCATCGTTATTATCAACAGCAGTGCATCAAACCATCAAAATTAATAACATATCATCATCATCATACTCCACCAGTATCGCCATCTACACATTCAACCCATCAACATATACCATCAACTTAAATCATCATCAATAAGATTAGCATCGTCTACAATGTGTGATTGTTATCATCATATACCATCATCTGACATCATCATCAATAACATATCAGTATCCTCTACAATGTTTGGTCAACAATTTTACCAACATCGCTGTATGGCCATCATCAACATTATCTCCAATCATCATATGATGATGATGATGATGATGATGATGAACGCAGGTAATTAAATCTTTTTATGACATACGCCAGTAGACATACATCACCCTTTGCTCAGAACCCTTTGCAATCTATCCTTCCAACTAGCCTGTCTTGTTTATTTTTTTTACTACTTATTATCTTATGACTCCACTCTCCTTTCATCTTCACTATGCTTTTTTACATTGTCTTATGCTAATCTCTTATCCTATACTACTATATTATTCTTTTCAGTTTAAAATCTGTATACAGTATATCCGGAACTTGTTTAGCAAGTAGCAGGATATATAGCAGAACATTTTACCTTCTTGGTGACTTTGAGGTTTGGGTGCGTTATCATTTAACTGGTTGATTCATTTTACACATAAATAAACAAATTATGATGTCTGGATTCACTAGTATGTTGCAGATTCCATAGATCCTATCAAAAACTATTATTGTACTTGCTCTACTGGGAAGTGACCTGTTGGAATGTGTGAGCATACTGCTGGAGTATACTTTCTAGGAAATGCTCCAAAGCAAATTTCATTAGAACTATCTTGTAAACGTGTGTCTAATTTTAAGAAGCCAATTGTTTGCTGATATGGGGTATCGTCTGCGATAGCCCAGTTTGTAGAGTGGTAGAGCTAGTATTTCTAGCTAGTGCGCTGACCATTTATACACACACACACCCTTTAGCTATAAGACGATGGGTGATTGATACAGAAGTATAGAAAATAGAAATAAACCAAACAATGATTGTTTTTTTGCCAAATACAATACAAATAACAAGTAGAAGTAGTAGGCAAATTAAGGTAGTATAACAAAATACAAAATAGATAAATTCAAGCTTGTGTTGCAGAGATTCAACAGAATGGAAAAACACTTTCCTGGTGTTTAATTTCAATATTTTTTTAACGTTTGATAGTAAAATGTTCAAAATAAATTTTGATAAAATATTTTAATGAGACACTTTTTAGAACTTTGAAAATTTGTTGTTTGAAATAACATATATTAGCAATTTCAACAGAAAAAATATGAAAATCTGGTCAGTTTTTGTTCACTGTCAACTATCTTACGATATACTCAAATTTGGTATCATTTCAACTGCTAGCATGTCTGTAATCAAAATAAGTATTTATCATGGAATAAAATAAAGTACGAGAAATTTTATGGAGCTTCCAAAGGACGTAACATGCATTCATTTGACGAAATGCATGTCAGGCCCTGTGGGGCTTTTCTTTTTGCATGATTTCAAATAAAACTTATTGTTTCTGTTCAGCCATGGTATGTTTGAAGTACTTGTGAAGTTTCATGAAAATCCGTGCGTGGGCAGGGTCTATGGGAATTTTAACATAGGCAAGAACCCCACCTTATAAAAGATATCTTATATAATTATATTTACTTTTTAATATATCTAACATACTTTTCATAAAACATATCTAAAAGATATCTAATAAAAACATTAAATTACATCTTATAAGATATCTTATTGATGTGACCTTACAACGGGAGCTGTCATTTTCAAACATTTATCTTTGTCAGTCTCGCGAGAGTCTCGTTCTTTATAAGATATCTTATATATTTTATAAGATATCTTTTATAAGATATCTTATATCTTTTACGATATATCTTAAACAAAATATAAGATATCTTATAAAGAAAATTAATTGAGATATCTGTTAAAAGATATAAGATATCTTATATATTATATAATATATTTTATAAGATATCTGATATCTTTTATAAGATATCTTATAAAGTATATAAGATATCTTAAAATATATAAGATATATCATAAATTTTAAATAATATATCTGATATGTTTATAATATATCTGATATGTTTATAAGATATCTTAATTAGGGTTGCATACATTAACTTGAAGGTTCGGTGTTTAAGTCTCCAAAAGAATATGACTAATTTTTATGCGTACTTAAATGTATCAAGTTTATGTTTATTTAAACAGTATAGTGATATGGTATTTTTTAGGTTACTTTAATCAATTCTCGCAATAGTTAAAACCAAAATAAAGACAATACCTGACGCTATGGTTGAATGTCTGTTTCGGTAGAATGTATTGTGCATTTTACCTTTTTTTACAAACTGCTTAACCATTGAAAACAAATATTCAGACTGTTTCCTCGTTTATTATTCTGAGGTTCCACATGACTGACTGTCTATCACAACAGTCGATTCCACATTGCAGACGGAGTTATTGGCCTTAGAATATGGCTGAAGTTTTATAACAGCAATGTTGATACCAACCCAAAACTTACCATGTTTAGTGGAAGTCATTGTTGATGAAGAAGAGCATCGACAAATCTGTTTTACCTTCTATCGTGACAACACCTATACAGTTGGAAATGGTGAACTGACAGTAACCAGGTGAGGACATGTATGCATTCTTGTGATTTCCTATTACTTATCTTTATGAATCTCAATCCATCTATTATGAATTCAACATCAAGGAGTATTCTTTCGAGGATTTGGACATTTCCTAATGTTTAATTTGGTTC
>JAULCA010233144.1:0-13699 GCA_032360845.1 Crassadoma gigantea
GCGAATTAGTAAATTGTACACCGTACAAGTCAATATCTCAGTATTGGGATGACCGATTTTAATGCGGTTTTCGACAAATTTGATTATGGATCATATAGAATCATAATATATTCATTTCTATTTTTGTATAGGGTATACCATAAAAGTGTGAAAGTGTTAACGGATAGCGTATATATGTTGTTTAGGAAGGTATATGTTTATGAGAGTTAAGATGGTTAAACAAGAGTAATATGAGAAATATGTTAGTGGTATAGGTGTCTTAGGCAGACGCAGGTGGTACCTTAGGTATAGATACAGGTAATGTAGCAGGTGCAGATGGTGTAGGAGGTTTAGATGGTATAGGTGGGTTAAATTGTTTGAAAATATAGGTGATGTATGAGGTTTAACTGTGTAGAGGGTATAGGTGATGTAAAGGGCAGGCGTAGTAGGAATAAACTATGAAGCCCCTGAATCACTGTAAATTCTGTAATACACTGATTTGGTAAATATTTGTCTACAAATAGAAAAAAAAATAATGTTTTATGGTTAGTATGACTCGTTTGCTAAGGATTTAAAAAAATAACAATCATTAAGCTTTACAAACTGAATGTTCAACACCATAGGTTATAAAACAATCAGTGATCGAATCCTTGATAGCTTAGACTGTACAATGTCCATAATGAGACGCGAATAAAACAAAAAAATCTGATGAAATCATTTGATCGGTTTTCCTAGAGGATTATTTAAAGCGAAATAAAAACTGCAGGTTACCCGTTTTGGATGATAACATCAATTGGCTATTGGTCAGTGTTCATGAATCGTTTATGAATGGTTGACAAAATATATTGCTGTATTGTCAAGTAACAAGCTGGCTATAGCCGCTGTCAAGCTAGCAAATAACTAGTCGCTCGAGTCTTTAAATAGGTATAAGAACTGCCAAATACTAGGGCAGAGACGTATATATTACGTAACATATACGTCTCTGATTAGGGAAAGTAAACAGACATAGAGTTTGTTTTTGTGTGTCTTAAATGATATAAAAGATGAAGGTTTGTTTTTAATGTCCACTTTTGCGGATTTACGCAGGCCCTTGAGCAATCCTGGCAAAATATCTGAAAATTGCCAATAGAAATGACAAAATGTATTGAAGAGTTTGTCAGTAATATATTTATATGCCCTTGTTATATGCTACTTTTATTTCTTAACAGTGCAGGATATTTCTCTAAACCTTTAGGTGTTTTCTTTTTCTTGTATGTAAGTGTTATATTGCATCGTAAACATCTGCTATGCATGAACTTAAACTTGTATCGGGTACTGAATTGGTGACTCTAATTGATAGCACACCCTAGCATCAATTAATGGGTCAGTGAGCTACGAACCATGAACCTGTGATCTCAGTTGCCCGTATTATGTAATAGCCACAGGGACGTGATTTATCCCAAACGTCTCCACAAAGATAGAAATCTGGAATGGTTATCCCGTCCCTGATTAGCAGTTATGAGGTCTGGAAAGGATTGGAAACAATTTATTGCATATAATCTTCGAATGCAGCTTGTACATATTTTTTAACAAAGAGTAAACATGTATCTGCTATATCGTATTCCATAAAGAGTACATACTGGTTTCTATCGGTATTAATTGACGTGTCCAGTACACAAACCAACAAACACGCCGTTGACACGTGCCTCGGATATGGATGCGCTATTGTTTATCGTATTCAAACGGTTCCTGGTTATTCTGCCTCATTACTATTTTACCATGTAATGTACAATCAAATATACATGATTGAAATATTTCCCCCACAATTCGCTGGTATAACGTGGAATAAATTTGTTTTATTTTGAATATGGGTATTATACCTTAGTGCATGCATATGCTATTCCTTGATGGCCAGGGCACACAGCACATGAAACCTGGTAACCCCCCTGCTTCATAAGGTAAGCGACAACCTTAGAGTTGTCCGTCGCCAGACAGATGACCTGGTATCAAACCAGGAACCGGACAAGGACCCTACACAGGACCTGAAGCCACCGGAACACTGGATTCACCAACAGCTTTGGTGACCATTGACTGGGACACGCCTCTACCCCAGGGCGCGCTCTGTAAAGGCTTACGAGGGGTCCAAGTCAATTCGGCGTCGGACCGTGCCAACTCTTGTCCGGGTTGCCTCTCCTAAGATCCAGACTGAGGCTGGGAGGAAGCTTTCTAAGCTACAAGCCACACACAACCAAACAATAGAAATAAATACAACACTTAAATTCAATTGCTGAAAAGTAAAAAACTGCAACTAAATGAATTAACAGTTTTTGAAACACGGAAATAAGCAGTAACAAAACAAACCCGAATGTAACAAACTTAATAACAACAACGCACATGTAATCACGGATGGTGAAAATTGGGCCAAAAAAACCCAGCCTAAACAAATACAGACAGACCGCTATCAAATACAATCATAAATCTCAGAAATAGAGGGAATACCGCCCTGTATGGTGTGGAATGCTGCTAAGTGATTTGGAACACCGCCAGTTAGCTCAGCGCCATAATAAAGGAGGACGAATTTTCCGTCGTGCGTAGGTACGAAGGACAGGTAAAAGGGGCCTTCTACGGGAGGTTTGTCCGGCTCTCTTTCTTTTGTTTATATCATGTACAAATGAATGGGAAGTACTCGAATATATGCAAACTAAAGTTATGGTAACGTATTACAGAAATGAAAATGTGTTTCCATGCATCCCAACACCAAACAGCACATGTACATGTAATATCAAACATTATAGTCGCGTGTTTCAATACATCTTAACGCCAAACAGCATTGTCACGTGCTTCCATACATCCAAACACCCAACAACATAATCAAGTGTTTATATACATACTAACGCCCAACAGTATTGTTACATGTACGTGTTTCCATACACCATAACGCCCAACAGTATAGTTACATGTACGTGTTTCCATACACCATAACGTCCAACAGCATCGCTATTTGTTTCAGTACATTCTGACGTATAAAAACATGGCCACGTGTTTCATACATCATGACGCCAAAACAGCATGCTAATGTATTTCCATACATTATAACGCCCAATAGCATGATCACGCGTTTCAATACATCCTAATGCAAAACACAATAATCAGGTTTCCCCCAATATTTTGACGTCAAACAACAGAGCCAAGTGTTACAGTCTGCCTTGGCGTGTAACGGCATGACTATGTGTTTCCATACATTATGTTGCACAAAAGTATGGTAATTGTGTTTTATCACATACCTATCTAATCTTACAATAGTTATCCAACACTTTTCTGTTGATGTTTTCAGTCGGTTTTTATCACACATGTGTGACACAAGATGTTGTATCACCATACTAGTCAGAACTTTTTAGGGGAATTCCATTTTTCCATCTTGGCGGTGGAAACTTAAAATAGACTGTACATTTGGCTGTTTTGCATATTTATAAGAATCTTTGTAACGATCTCAAACAGATACGGAAGGAATGTGATTAAAGCAAGATCACACACTTGTGTTTTTCCAACGAATCAGAAAGCACTCATTTATTGCGCGGACGTATATATTCGCTCTGCGCACTCGTGGATATATTCATCCGTGCAATAAACTCGTGCTTTCTGATTCGTTAGAAAAATACACGTGTGTGGTCTTGCATATTTATATACTAGTATCATAACGCCTAACTGGCTAACAGCATGACAATGTGTTACCGTATATGTACATCTCGATGCCCAACAGCATGGTTATATGCCCGCGTGCGAATTAATGTATTATATTCTGTCACCCTGCAGCTTCCGTACATGGACCTACGATAATTAAATAGTTAAGCGTTAATAGAACAATGGTCGTGCAAAAAACATCGACATAATTGAACAAGAATTGATAACTTTATTCATTGTTGAATGGAATGGCCTTGTGACTAGTGGCTACTTTACTTTGCTGAAATGAAGGTTAAGGCTAAATCTGAAATATGCTCCTATATTTAAGCACGGTGTTATTTTTACAGATATCGATAAAACAGATACGTGCAGAGTTGTGCAGCATAAAAGACATCTCTGTCGTTACATTAAAAACTGGTTTAAGGTGGGTAAAAAGAGTTTGGAATGGTACAGAGGACACACGCCAGGCAGGTAAAATTGTTGCAGTATCAAAGAAAAACATTGCTGCCGTGAAAGAGATAGTTAAGGATGATGAAGGTTAAAGGTTATAAATGGACTGAAATATTTAAAACATACGGTAATTGCTAATCAAGAAAGCAATCTGAGTAGGTAGCAGGGGATAAGGCCAATAAAAAGCGAAAGAGGCTACATGAAAATGCGTTCAAGTAAAGGATTAGATTACATCCAGATAACTCATGACATTGCTTCATCCCACAAAAGCACTATTGTACAGGTGCATTTGAAGCAAACAAATGTAGTACAGATTGCTTTTTAGGAAACGGTATGCCTCTAGGATTATTCTTGGAAGTGCAATCTTCCAGTGTATCAAGAGGACACCGCCGGGCAGCTTTTACGTCATGGATAGTGTTGATGGCAGAATACGTTCCTGCTAAGTATAGGAAATCAAGTTTTATGCAACATTGGTGAGATTTTTAACATTAGTGGCAGATTTAATTGAATGACCCTCGTACATCTTGATGCCTAACGACATGGCCATGTGTAAGTTAAATACTGATCCCCTAGGCGACACCAAACATATTTTCACTGTGTCATTGCCTGTGTTAATTTGATATATATATAAGTACATAGAAGAAAATAACACACGTATTTAACTGCCATATGGGTAAATAGCACTAACAAGTTTGACTCTTTATGGCCGATATTTAAGCTCTGGTATGAGTAATACATACATGCACACCATGACAAACATGTTTCGGTATTTTTTGTTTGATTGCAAAATTGATTAGTGGAGCGGAATACCTTAAACAATAACTTGGGATCAGGTTTATATTGAAATTAAACCCTTCTGGGACCGTTCGTAACCGGAGCCGATTAAATGTTACATGTAGCCCTATGTATAAACGTCGTCCCGTTTTCACACAATGTCGACATTTAAAAAAAAAAAAAGAAAAAAAATGGATAGTCAACAACTTTGTAGCTAATGGTCACTATGTAATGCTGCACGTGACCAAACAATTTTTCACGTGAGCTATGTATCGTTTAATAGATCAATATATGTAACCGTAACGTCAGCAATCCGTGTTTATCGCGTTACGACTTTTAGAGTGGCGGACAACACATCAGCTGACTAGGTGAATATTACCTCCTTATCCTTTTAATATTCAGTTTATAATTCTCAAGGTTTTCGTTTTTAATTATTATCTGTATATTTTTTATCTTTTGTCTATTGTGTTATATTTCTATGTTTAATATAAGCATAAATACTAATTGTGAATGTTTAAGACAGATATTAATGTTAGACGTTCTCTAGTGCAGTTCAAAATAGTTCAAAGACGGAAAACATCTGGTCACATGACTACATGTATAATGGGAGCTTGAAATAAAGGAGATAAAAGGAGATATTTGATGGTTTCCCGTTGAATGACATTTGAGGTTCATAAGTAAGGTTGAATGATGTTATCTTTTACGAGTTAAAAGTTCAAATGTTCATCTTGCGTTTAATATTAATAATATATGTTCGGCTTTTGTCTTGGTACATTTTAAATTTTGTTTAATTTCGCCATGATATAATTATGTGAGCTTGCAGCATTTCAATAGTTGCATTACAATAAATCAATAGTTGGCACCGATACACTGCCTCTTGAGAGATGAACGTCATACAAAGACAGTTGATCCCATCTATAATCTATGGTAAATACATGTAACACTGCATCATACAGCTGTTTCGTTCATCTATGACTCATCGTGTCAGGGCCAACGGATTGAAAAAAATAGTTTTGAAACAGAGGTGCGTGTTCGTAGAACCCTATAAACACGAATTAAAAAAACACGGTATTACTACTATGCTAGATTCATAGAGTCCAACTCCAGAACCGTGGGTATATTTCCAGCCCGCCGGAAATGTAGATATCTCGGACTAGTGTGCAAGAAATATGTAAATATACCAAAAACAGACGGACAGCTATCCATTAATCACTTCTATACAATTATGTATCAGGAACATTGTATTTCCATGTATGCCATTACAGAACATAGCGAGTATGTAATAGCACCTATATGTAGGCGTGTATGACGTGGCAAGCTGAAGCAGTTCGGACATTATCTTTCCCCATCTTATCTTTACTTGTGTTTGTTAATACGTGATCGTCATATCTCGTAACTCCTCCCTTGGTACCAGCTTACGTTGCCTATATTGCAAAATGTCCGCTTGTAATACGAGACAATGGGCTCTGTCCCCAGGATGAGACATACTAAAAATGGATAGTTTTAATGAGTAGTTTTAATTCCTATTGCAATGTAAAGCATTTGGCATTAGCCAACCCGTTGTCAGTTCAATGTGACCGAATGAAATAATGTGGTGGGTGCCTTCGGCATTATATTCCAAAGTGGCAGCATTTTAAACTTACCGTCAAAAATGTATGGTGGCATACATATATAACATATTGTTATACGAAACCTGCAAAAGCGAAATAATAATGTAACGCCAATGCGCTAAACATCAGACAACGAAAAGACGTAAAAACGAAAACCCGCCAAAGCAAACAGACTTAAAAGACGAAAAAGCAAAAAAAAACTAAATAAAGAAATAACGCCGGTTTGGCGTCTTTTCGGTATTTTGCTTTAGCAGATTTTCGTGTTTCGTTGTTTACACTGTAGCTTTCTAGCTTTGGCGCTATTTAATTATTTCGCTTTAGCCCATTTTCGTCTTTTGGTAATTCGGTTAATGTTTGGCGTCTTTTCCAGGCCGACAGAGCGAAAAGACGAAAACATTTCCATACAGGTTAATGTGTTCAAGTAATCTCACTGATCAAATTCTTTGTTAGTGTGTTCAAGTAATCTCACAGAACGAAGTATCTGTTAGTGTGTTCAAGTAGTCTCACAGACCGAAGTCTTTGTAAGTGTATTCAAGTAATCTCACATAACGAAATTTCTGTTTTTGTATTCAAGTAATCTCACAGAAAAATGTCTTTGTTAGTATGTTCAAGTAATCTCACAAAACGAAGTCTTTGTTAGTGTATTCAAGTTATCTCACAGAACGAAATCTTTGTTAGTGTGTTCGAGTAGTCTCACAGAACGAATTCTTTGTTAGTGTATTCAAATAATCTCACAAAACGAAATTTCTGTTTTTGTATTCAAGTAATCTCACAGAAAAATTTCTTTGTTAGTGTGTTCAAGTAATCACTCAGAACGGAGTCTTTGTTAGAATGTTCAAGTAATCTCAAAGAACGAAATTTTCGTTTCTGTATTCAAGTAATCTCACAGAACGTAGTCTATGTTTGTGTGTTCAAGTAATCTCACAGAACGAAGTCTTTGTTACTGTGTTCAAATAATCCCACAGAACGAAACTAACGTATTTGTATTCAAGTAATCTCACAGAACGAAGTCTTTGTTCGTGTGCTCAAGTAATTTCAAAGAACAAAGTCTTTGTTACTGTGTTCAAGTACGCACACAGAACAAAATCTTCGTTAGCGTGTTTAACTAATCTCACATAACGAAGTCTTTGTTAGTGTGTTCAAGTTATCTCACAAACGAAGTCTTTCTTAATATGTTCAAGAAATCTCATAGAACGAAGTCTTTGTAAGTATGTTCAAGTAATTTCACAGAACGAAGACTTCGTTACCGTGTTCAAGTACGCACACAGAACAAAATCTTTCTTAGCGTGTTCAAGTAATCTCAAAGAACGAAGTCTTTGTGAGTCTATTCAAATAATCTCATAAAACGAAGTCCGTGTTCGTGTGTTAAAGTTATCTCACAGAACGAAGTCTTTGTTAGCGTGTTCAAGTAATCTTACAAAACAAAGTCTTTGTTAGTGTATTCAAGTAATCTCCCAAAACAAGAATCTTTGTGGTTCTGTTCAAGTTATCCCTCAGAACGAAATCTTCGTTAGCGTGCTCAAGTAATCTCACAGAACAAAGTCTTTGTTAGTGTGTTCAAGTAATCTCACAGAACGAAATCTTCGTTAGCGTGTTCAAGTAATCTCACATAACGAAGTCTTTGTTAGTGTGTTCAAGTAATCTCACAAACGAAGTCTTTCTTAGTATGTTTAAGAAATCTCATAGAACGAAGTATTTGTAAATATGTTCAAGTAATTTCGCAGAACAAAATCTTTGTTACCGTGTTCAAGTACGCACACAGAACAAAATCTTTGTTAGCGTGTTCAAGTAATCTCAAAGAACGAAGTCTTTGTGAGTCTGTTCAAATAATCTCATAAAACGAAGTCCGCGTTCGTGTGTTAAAGTTATCTCACAGAACGAAGTCTTTGTAGCGTGTTCAAGTAATCTTACAGAACAAAGTCTTTGTTAGTGTATTCAAGTAATCTCCCAAAACAAGAATCTTTTTGGTTCTTTTCAAGTTATCCCTCAGAACGGAGTCTTCGTTAGGGTGTTCAAGTAATCTCACAGAACAAAGTCTTTGTTAGCGTGTTCAAGTAATCTTACAGAACAAAGTCTTTGTTAGTGTATTCAAGTTATCTCAGATAACGAATTTCTGTTTTTGTATTAAAGTCATCTCACAGGACGGAGTCTTTGTTAGAGTGTTCAAGTAATCTCACAGAACGGAATTTTTTTTAGTGTGTTCAAGTAATTTCACAGAACGAAGTCTTTGTTAGTATGTTCAAGTAATCTCACAGAACGAAATTTTTGTTTGTGTATTCAAGTAATCTCAAAGAACAAAGTCTTTGTTGGTGTGTTCAAGTAATCTCACAGAATGAAATTTTCGTTTCTGTATTCAAGTAATCTCATAAAACGAAGTCTTTGTTAGTGTGTTCAAGTAATCTAACAGAACAAAGTCTTTTGTTCGTGTGCTCAAGTAATCCCACAGAACGAAATTTCCGTATTTGTTTTCAAGTAATCCCCAGAACGAAATCTTCGTTAGCGTGTTCAAGTAATCTCACATAACGAAGTCTTTGTTAGTGTGTTTAAGAAATCTCACAAACGAAGTCTTTCTTAGTATGTTCAAGAAATCTCATAGAACGAAGTATTTGTAAGTATGTTCAAGTAATTTCACAGAACAAAATCTTTGTTACCGTGTTCAAGTACGCACACAGAACAAAATCTTTCTTAGCGTGTTCAAGTAATCTCAAAGAACGAAGTCTTTGTGAGTCTATTCAAATAATCTCATAAAACAAAGTCCGTGTTGGCGTGTTAAAGTTATCTCACAGAACGAAGTCTTTGTTCGCGTGTTCAAGTAATTTTACAGAACAAAGTCTTTGTTAGTGTGTAAGAGTAATCTCACAGAGAGAAGTCTTTGTTAGTGTTTTCATGTAATCTCAAAGAACGAAGTCTTTCTTAGGGTGATCAAGTAATCTCATAGTACGAAATATATGTTTTTGTTTTCAAGTAATCTCACAGAACGAAGTCTTTGTTCGAGTGTTCAAGTTATTTCACAGAACGAGGTCTTTGTTACTGTGGTCAAATACGCACACAGAACGAAGTCTTTGTAACTGTGTTTAAGTACGCACACAGAACAAAGTTCTTTTTAGTGTGTTCAAGTAATCACTAAGAACAGAATCTGTGCTAGTGTGTTCAAGTAATTTCACAAAACCAGAATCCTTGTGGGTCTTTTCAAGTTATCTTATAGAAAAAAATTCTGTTTGTGTATTCAAGTAATCTCACAGAACAAAATTTCTGTTAGTGTGTTCAAGTTATCTCCCAAAACAAGAATCTTTGTGGTTCTTTTCAAGTTATCTCATAGAACGAAATCCATGTTAGTGTTCAAGTTATCTCAGATAACGAATTTCTGTTTTTGTATTCAAGTAATCTCATAGAACGGAGTCTTTGTTAGAGTGTTCATGTTATCTCACAGAACGAAATCTTTTTTATTGTGTTCAAGTAAATTCACAGAACAGAGTCTTTGTTAGTGTGTTCAAGTAATCTCCCGAACGAAGTCTTTCTTAGTATGTTCAAGTAATCTCATAGAACGAAGTCTTTTTAGTTTGTTCAAGTAATCTCACACACGAAGTTTTTCTTAGTATGTTCAAGTTATCTAATAGAACGAAGTCTTTTTTAGTTTGTTCAAAAAATCTTACAGAACAAATTCTTAGTAAGTGTGTTCAAGTAATTTCAAAGAACGAAGTCTTTGTTACCGTGTTCAAGTACGCACACAGAACAAAATGTTTGTTAGCGTGTTCAAGTTATCTCATAGAACGAAGTCCGTGTTCGTGTGTTAAAGTAATCTCACAGAACGAAGTCTTTGTTAGTATGTTCAAGTAATCTCACAGAACGAAGTCTTTTTTAGTGTGTTCAAGTAATTTTCAAAAACAAGAATCTTTGTGGTCCTTTTCAAGTTTTCTCAAAGAAAAAAATTTGTTTGTGTTTTTAAGTTATCTCACAGAACGAAGTCTTTGTGAGTGTGTTCAAATAATCTCATAGAACGAAGTCCGTGTTCGTGTATTAAAGTAACCTTACAGAACAAAGTCTTTGTTTGTGTATCCAAGTAATCGCAGATAACGAATTTCTGTTTTTGTATTCAAGTAATCTCAAAGAACGGAGTCTTTGTTAGAGTGTTCAAGTAATCTCACAGAACGAAGTCTTTGTTAGTGTGTTCAAGTAATCTCACAGAATGAAGTCTTTTTTAGTGTGTTCAAATAATCTCCCATCTAAGAATCTTTGTTGTCCTTTTCAAGTTACCTCAAAGAAAAAAAATTGTTTGTGTATTTAAGTAATCTCACAGAACGAAGTCTTTGTGAGTGTGTTCAAATAATCTCATAGAACGAAGTCTTTGTTAGTGGGTTCAAGTTATCTCCAAAAAACAGAATCTTTTTGGTTCTTTTCAAGTTATCTTATAGCAAAAAATTCTGTTTGTGTATTCAAGTAATCTCACAGAAAAATGTCATTGTTAGTATGTTCAAGCATTCACTCAGAACGGAGTTTTTGTTAGAGTGTCCAAGTAATATCACGATTGAAGTCTTTGTTAGTATGTTCAAGTAATCTCACAGAACGAAATTTCCGTATGTGTTACTAGTAATCTCACAGAACGAAGTCTTTTTTAGTGTGTTCAAGTAATCTCCCAAAACAAGAATCTTTGTGGTTCTTTTCAAGTAATCTCATAGAAAAAATTTCTGTTTGTGTATTCAAGTTAGTTAGAGTGTTCAAGTAATCTCACAGAACAAAGTCTTTGTTAGTGTGTTCAAGTAATCTCCCAAACGAAGTCTTTTTTAGTTGTTCAAGTTATCTCATAGAACGAAGTCTTTTTTAGTTTGTTCAAGTAATCTCACAAACGAAGTCTTTCTTAGTATGTTCAAATAATCTCACAGAACGAAGTCTTTGTTAGTGTGTTCAAGTTATCTCACAGAACGGAGTCTTTGTTAGAGTGTCCAAGTAATATCACGATTGAAGACTTTGTAAGTATGTTCAAGTAATCTCACAGAACAAAATTTCCGTATGTGTTACTAGTAATCTCACAGAACGAAGTCTTTGTTAGTGTGTTCAAGTAATCTCCCAAACGAAGTCTTTTTTAGTGTGTTCAAGTTATCTCATAGAAAGAAGTATTTTTTAGTTTGTTCAAGTAATCTCACAGAACAAATTCTTTGTATGTGTGTTTAAGTAATTTCACAGAACGAAGTCTTTGTCACCGTGTTAAAGTACGCACACAGAACAAAATTTTTATTAGCGTTTTAAAGTAATCTCACAGAACGAAGTCTTTGTTAGAGTTTTCAAGTAATTTTACAGAACGTGGTCTTTGTTAGTGTTTTCAAGTAATGTCACAGAACAAAGTCTTTGTTAGTGTGTTCAAGTTATCTCACAGAACGGAGTCTTTGTTAGTTTGTTTAATTAATCTCACAGAACGAAGTCTTTGTTAATGTATTCAAGTAATCACCCAAAACAAGAATCTTTGTGGTTCTTTTTAAGTTATCTCACAGAACGAAATCCATGTTATTGTTCAAGTAATCTCACAGAACAAAGTCTTTGTTAGTGTGTTCAAGTAATCCTACAGAACAAAGTCTTTGTTATGGTATTTGAGTGATCTCAGACAACGAATTTCTGTTTTTGTATTCAAGTAATCTCACAGAACGGAGTCTTTGTGAGAGTGTTCAAGTAATCTCACAGAACGAAAACTTTTTTATTGTGTTCAAGTATTTTCACAGAACAAAGTCTTTGTTAGTGTGTTCGATTAATCTCCCGAACGAAGTCTTTCTTAGTATGTGCAAGTAATCTCATAGAACGAAGTCTTTTTTAGTTTATTCAAGTTATCTCACACACGAAGTTTTTCTTAGTATGTTCAAGTAATCTCATAGAACAAATTCTTTGTGTGTTCAAGTAATTTCACAGAACGAAGTCTTTGTTACCGTGTTCAAGAACGCACACAGAACAAAATGTTTGTTAGCGTGTTTAATTAATCTCCCAGAACGAAGTCTTTGTGAGTGTGTTCAAATAATCTGATAGAACGAAGTCCGTGTTCGTGTGTTCAAGTAATCTCAAAGAACGAAGTCTTTTTTAGTTTGTTCAAAAAATCTCACAGAACAAATTCTTTGTAAGTGGATTCAAGTAATTTCAAAGAACGAAGTCTTTGTTACCGTGTTCAAGTACGCACACAGAACAAAATCTTTGTTAGCGTGTTCAACTTATCTCACAGAACGATGTCTTTGTGAGTGTGTTCAAATAATCTCATCTCCCAAAACAAGAATCTTTGTGGTTCTTTTCAAGTTACCTCATAGAAAAAAATTCTGTTTGTGTATTCAAGTAATCTCACAGAACAAAATCTTTGTGGGATTTTTTAAGTTATCTCACA
Source organism: Crassadoma gigantea (assembly GCA_032360845.1). NCBI lineage: Eukaryota > Metazoa > Mollusca > Bivalvia > Pectinida > Pectinidae > Crassadoma > Crassadoma gigantea. The sequence goes on from JAULCA010233144.1 coordinate 12,829, forward strand.
GAACGAAATCCATGTAATTGTTCAAGTTATCTCACAGAACAAAGTCTTTGCTAGTGTGTTCAAGTAATCTTACAGAACAAAGTCTTTGTTAGTGTATTCAAGTAATCTCAGATAACGAATTTCTGTTTTGTTTTCAAGTAATCTCACTGAACGGAGTCTTTGTTAGAGTGTTCAAGTAATCTCACAGAATTGAGTCTTTGTTAGTTTGTTCAAGTTATCTCACAGAACGAAGTCTTTGTAACTTTGTTCAAGTTATCTCCCAAAACAAGAATCTTTGTGGTTCTTTGGAAGTTATCTCATAGAAAAAAATTCTGTTAGTGTATTGGGGTAATCTCATAGAATAATGTCTTTGTTAATGTGTTCATGCAATCAGTCAGAACGGACTCTTTGTTAGAGTGTTCAAGTAATCTCACAAAACGAAATTTCCGTCTGTATATTTAAGTAATCTCACAGAACGAAATTTCTGTTTGTGTAATCAAGTTATTTCTCAGGAGAAAGTCTTTGTTAGTGTGTTCAAGTATTCTCACAGAACGATGTCTTTGTAAGTAAGATCAGGTAATCTCACAAAACAAGTATCTTTGTGGTACGTTTCAAGTTATCTCAAAGAAGAAAATTCTGTTTGTGTATTCAAGTTAGTTAGATTGTTCAAGTCATCTCACAGAACGAAGTCTTTGTTAGTGTGTTCAAGTAATTTTATAGAACGAAGTCTTTGATATCGTGTTCAAGTACGCTCACAGAACAAAATCTTTGTTAGCGTGTTCAAGTAAGCTCACAGAACGAAGTCTTTGTGAGTGTGTTCAAATAATCTCATAGAACGAAGTCCGTGTTCGTGTGTTAGAGTAATCTCACAGAAAGAAGTCTTTGTGTGTTC
>JAULCA010233255.1:0-10919 GCA_032360845.1 Crassadoma gigantea
ATGTAACTTGGTATGTGGCTTACTCATGTGTATATCCAGTCATGATGCCCGTTGCTGATGTCTAGTTAATGGACAACGGGTATCCCATCCATGCTTATATTGGGAAATGGGGGCATGCGGGGGGTATCTTAGTTTGCCTTTGGATAACAGTTCTAGTTATCTTTATTTAAAGGAATTGGATTACTAGTGAAATGAACTTTATGTTCTTATGTAATTGTGTTTATATTACGTGTGAAATGAAAGAAATAAAATAAATTTTAAACTTATGATTGATTTATCTATTTGTGCCGTATTGTAATCTTCTAAAAAAAACAGAAATTTAATTTCTTTTCGAAAAAAATAGGCTTATGAGCGATATAAAAAGTAACTGCAAACGGAAAATTTAATAGCATTCGTTGTATTTATTGTATGGAGCGCATATTCGCTGACAGTTTTTCAAACTTCCTCGATTTTCTCATATTCCCATACCTTCATCATGAATTCACATAACACCATTCCATCAATTCATTACCAGAATTCGAAAATTCATATAATGAAAATGTACATTTCTCAATCAAAAACAAAAACCATGTGTAATGTCGGTGCGACTATCGCTGAATGACCCGACAATCACATACCGCACACCCAGCACGTGCACCCGACTTCAACGCCCTCTATCAGAAGGTATGACACTGAAGGGAAAACAATTTTCGGTTTATTCTGTTCCATCAAACTACGAAAATGATATTTTCCGTTCAGTGATAGCCCCACGGACACGGCGTACCGTATTTCGACAGAACGTGGTCGTGAACTGGAGGTGGAACACTCTGTTTAATTACATTTCGCCTGTTCTGACTTGTGCCCTAATTCAGTCCTACGACATCCCTGTCAATAAATGGCAGCAATCGATGAAAAAACGGAATACACTGTACATAATGGCGACAAAGACACGTTTGTCTATTACTCCGTGACCTAGGAACCTCGAGCGGACCTATAATCCTCACAAACTGACGTCACGTGACATGATCATCACGTGGTCGGGGAATTATATTATATTTATAACCAAAAATGGATACGTCTACTGTTCGTCGCTGGCCGAAATCAAGTGTCTTTATTCTTTATATTTTTTATTTTTACGTTAAGATACTGTTGATATACCAATTGAATTGATAGAAAGTAAAACAATCCTTTCTTGTAAAGTATATCAGGGCAAATTAGCTGACCGAATGCTACTCTGGAACGGTTAACGACAGTAAGTGAAAATAAAACAACGGAAGGTGCTGGTTTATCCCCTGCGGAAGTCCATTCAACTGAAATTGTAAAAGATACTTGCCTTAATTATAACGCGGAAAGATTGGCCACTAATTATAACTCTCGTCTTATTTGAGGAACATTTAACCGTAAATGGCTTCATTTAATGGGACCATAGCAACCGGAAGTCAAGCAATACTTATTTCTAAATGGAGCGCGGTCCGGAAGTGGATTTGTGACTCATCCTAGGAGAAGTTATCACTAAAACGTGTTTACCGAATTATGTAGCATCGTCTTAATTCTTTAATGGCAACATTTTGTATTTTAATTGTGATTTTGCGGTATTGATGTTGAAATGGAGGATACTCTCGACAGCTAAGATGTGTATACCTTACAGGGGCCAAATAGTCGTGTATATAACATGACATACTTCAGGGTAAATATTCTTTAAGGACCTTTCATGTGTCTTTCATGTTACGCCATGTTTTCCTATAGGATCCAATATGACTTAACGTTTAACTTCAAATAATATTTTAAACGTTTCTATTTTGTTAAATTTAATGACATTTCGGACACAGCTACAGAATCATCCAGCGCTTTTCACCGAAACAATCAAGTAGTGTAACCACGATGAGTTTTTACGATAAAACTTTCGTGTTGAGATAAAAAGAGCTATATCTCTCTCAATGATATAGCAACAGATAATTACATAAATTTTAACACCAGAAACAATGTATAATTCAACATCAGGAAATAAACTTTTATCAAAAGTGAATGTTAATTGATGTGACGGCTTTTAGGAACAAAAGTAACTTAATATAAAATAATTCAATTGGAAAATTGCGTGTATGATACGCCTTGTATATTGCTGAAACAAATTCATCAACGAGCCTGACCTTTTTGTTACCTGTCGAGACCAGCATGTGCAGCTAAGCACAAATGTGAGCCTTGTCACCACGTCATGGTTATAACAGCAGGTCTATCTAAACGATAAGAATGCGCGAACGATTTCCTCCCAAGTGTTATGAATGGGGTATTCCACAGGGAAACAGTTGACTGTTAAGGTCTTTACATTGTTTCGTCGAAGAAACTATTCTTTATGTGCCCCCTAAGTCTACAATAGCCACATGCCCCATTTAAAGACGAGCTAACTTGTCAAACAATCATTATTTGTGAGAAGGTGATACCGAGTGCATGTTTAGACAGCATGGCATTCAATCGCTTCAACATGTCAAAAAACTATATGTGCGATCAACAACGCTGGGAAAACAGCACGTGCATGATTCAGCATGTACTTGCCTTAAAATAATAGCCATTAGAATATGATAAATTATTCGTAATGTTCCTCACGAGACCTGTGTATTATGTAACAGTTGTTATTCCGTACATTTAAAGGATAATAACTTCTTGTAGGTATGTGAAATAATTCATATCAAAATAAGATTTGTGATTAATTCACGTCATTTTATTGAGATTTATTGTTATGTCCCGTTAACAAAGCGTTTACTCTTTCATGTACACAAATATTGCACTTTTTTGTGTGTAGAAAGGTGTTTCGATCGGGAGGTATGGTATGCCTATTGCTATATTTTCGACAGACAAGATTTTCGTTGAAGATAGAAAATCATCAATTTTATCGTGCTATGTTGTTTTTCTTCCGTTATCTCCGAAACTCGCGTCTGTCGATTATATCGTTATAGTCACGTTCAAGCGCGAACCATCCTAATGTTGCTAGCGGTCACTTCCAGAGTCCGGGTCACCAGTGTGCTTGTCATGTTTGTGCCGCAGGACACCTGATGTCGATACAGATAGACAAGTTACAAACTCTATGGAGACTTGGTCAACGTGTATGCCCCTTGTATCAGATATAGTAATGGTTATAAGATGTAGGATACATAAACAGATGTACATGTAGATAGGCATTGTAGCATTGTTTTATCAATCGTATACCGGTTATGTGTTGATAACATGAACAGATTGACCGGAAATGAACCTAGATTACTTTGCTCCTCCAAACAACATTTGTACTAAAAAACTTCAATATAGATGATCTTACATAAGTGTCCATGTCAAACTGAATTTATTGAACGAAAATCAAACAACATCTATGTGTTTTCACCTGATGATATTTAGTTAAAACCAAAGTGCTGCGATCATAATATTGTCGTTCCGCGCAGTGCAAAGAAGTACCTGATTTTTATCTTTGTCTTTGTTTTAAAAAATGAGCAGTTTTAAATGCAAGGAAAATAACGATAATAAAATAACATTTAAAATTCATTTAAAATAGCGAACATGTGTGATGTGGTATAATAAAACAAGTAGTACCTTTAGTGGCGTAGGGATATGTTCCCACGGATTTGACCAGTTGTAGCATCTTTATGTTTTATTACACGTGTCTTATACTATATTCATGACATAGCCGTATGACATAGTGGGTCAGTTATGTTATGACTATACATTATAGTTATATACAAGTAATTCATTAAATCTTTCTACAAAATTCCATGTTCTTTCTTGATTGAAGTCTCCAGTTAAGTTTTAAGTGATTGCCATGATGTTTTTCTATGTGTTTTGGTGTCTCCCCTTATTTTCTTTTTTATATTGTTTTGTATATCATGGCATCTTTGGTTATAGATCGTACCCGTATATATTTACTTTGGTGTACGGTTTGTCCTGAAATATGTATGTCGAACCAGTTAATTTTGCTGATACGTTACAGTAATCAGTATCTAAACGTTTGGCTGTACTGAATGCAGTAAAACGTTTTGTTGACGTAGTTTTTAATACATGTCATACTGAAACATAGTCGTTTTCTTAACTCGATGAGTCGCCATTTTCATTAAGAAGAGTTGACATGTTGATAAAGATGCAACATTATGTAGTTTAAATCACAATCATCATTTTCTGTAATGGTGGAATGTTCGCAGAGCCATTTGCAACCAAACAGTACACATATAAATGTATAAGCCAATATTTTCATTGTATTGCCCGTATCAGTTGCCTGTCATTATTGCAGTTGATGGTGAATGAGTTTGGGAATTCGTTGTTATTAATCGATGTTAGTTGTATAAGTCTGCACAACAACGAGTGTATTGATGTGTTAGACGCTTGACATTATTTACTTACGTCAACGTCTCAAACCTGTAATTGCTAAACTTTACATAGCAAACAATCCATTTAAACGTAGCGCCTCTGCCAGCACGTCAAGTATATAATTTGATATTTTCGTTTTATGTGTTTAAGAGTTTATATCGCTCGTTTAAATGAATGCAATGAAAATGTGGTAATATTGTTTTTAGAAAACACTATTTCGAAAAGGTAGACAGTTAGCTGTTTTACAGAATGGTTTACCATCTGCTGTCAGAAAGTCGAAACCCTCACCACATTTAGGAAGAGTGTTAAAACTCATCTGTTGACAAGTGCATTTTAAATTGTTTACACAGACATTTAGTTTTGTAAGTTAATACACATGTAGCAATGGTGCCAGGAAGTTTGAAATCCCAGATGTTAAATAAACAGTTAATACCGTGTCACTTAACGCTCATCTGATGAACACGGATGTCGGTTCTAAGTTTGCATTACTATTTTTAAACCTCAATATATGGTTAAATAACAATGGTACGAATCAGTCAATGTCCTAAATATGCTTTAAGACATTGAAGAGTCAAACACTGTTTGGATTCCCATATTGAAACATCAGTTCCGTACGATATTTCTCGTTACTTTCGCAATCCGTTCCTGATAGGACGTAAACATTGTACCTGTGACTAAATTAGGGAGTTTATCATTTCTTTTTTCTAAACAAATTTCTTACCAGAGTCTGTTAAAACAGTAGTTTCTTTGCCTACCGCTCAGCATATTAGGAGTGGGACGACTGGTTCGCCCGTTGTCTATATAATGTGACCGGGTGGAGTGACCTGTTGGGTGCCTTCGGCAGTATGTTTCAGTGAGGTAGCTCTATAAACTCGGCACCGATTTCGCGCTATCACAAGGAGACAGTACACAGACATATCGCAACCTCCCAAAACACACATTACACACATGCATTATGCACACAGGGGAGGCCGTCCTTAAATGACCATAGCTGTTGATAGGGCGTTAAACACTACCAAACCAAATATTCGCAATCAGTTTTTCATAAACGGAACTAGGAATCAACTACAGCCACCCGAGTTTTAGCGAGTTTCGTAACATTCCGATGTAATGGGAACGATCGAGACTGAGATACCGTTTTATCATATACTCCAACAAACCATGTTAAAATGAAAAATTGTTATGATTTTCTCTGAAAATATATTACAGAAAATTAATAAAAAGTTTTGCCAATATTTTTACCAATTGACGTCATCGTATCGTCCCCTATGACATCACTTCATCCTATTTTATGTTAATAAAGATTTATGATTGAGTTGACTGATATCGTATTGATTACGTGTTTTTGCACTTGTAACAAGTTTCGCTGATGAAATGGAACCCAAAATATAAACAAATGTTGCATTCTATGTGTCCTGATATCTTATTTCACATTAGTTCTTGCGAAATTTTCATAGGGAAGAACCGAAATGATTTCTCAGTCGTTAAAAAGGCATCTTTTATGTCAAAAAGGTGGTTTCAACGTGAGCAAAGGCTGCCCTCCAATTAGTTGGGCGTATCGGTGTATTAGACATCGAATAGCACAGATGGGTTTGTTCAATTGAAGCAAACCGGCGGATTTTATCTTTCAGATAAATAATAAAGTCTTGGGATGGAACCTTTTTAGAGTCTGATGACTTGCGCCTTTACTTTTAAGATAACTACAAAATATTGCAAACTTGAATATGGGCGTATGCGATATAAAAAAAACATGTTAAATAAACAAGAACAGTCCAGAATACTAAATGGATTTACGCATCCAGTTTTCATTAAATGTATCGCATAACTGCAGACGCAGTGAGAATCCGTTAAAAATACACCATAGCAGAAAATAAAGATAGAGGGGAACTATCAGATGGAGGCGGCTACAAGGCTTTCTGCGGAAGATCTTTGATCTGGGCGGAAGATTCGGCGACAACCAATCAACAACCGATCGGCTGGCCTGTGGAGCCTCTCTGTGTTTACAAGCATGAAGGATTATGTATCGTCGAAATACAAATACCAGTTTTATCTGTGTATCGGAGACGCTTGACGTGTCTATGTAAACACTCAATAGCTGTGACACATAGAGCACGGTTCGGATGATTCTACTGTTATTTCTCACCTCAGAACTCCGATAGTTCGCTCAATCAAAAACAAACATTTTCTACGCGTAATCCCGATAAGTGGATATTCTCGCGAGACGTCTGTGTTCAAACACGCTAATGATCGCCTAAGTACTTGCACAAATGCGTTAGGTATGTCGTAAGAGTCGCGCGAGATTTAGCGCGCCATCCGTAGTGTAAATCTTAGGATCAAGCGTTGATTAGACCCCGATAGAGTTAGTTCTATTAAATGTTTGCCCTCTGTGCGGATCGACATTCATCGACTGTCGTCGAGATATTGTCAGGACCAGTCTGACGGAGACGTGGTCAGTACAGGATCAATTTGTCATGTGCTTGGAACTGAGGCTGACCAATCTTATATATATATAGCTAAAGATCTGTTGTAATGTTAACGATAGATAAATAGCGACTACCGTAAGTGCAGTCAAGTTACATGTAACGATTTTTGAGGAGTGGGGTTAACCAAATCGAATATCACCAGAGTGGTATGAAATACTTAAAACGATACATACTTACAATAACTTATCATTAAGGCACTGTTTTTTCATTTTCAACGAATACGTATTTCTGCAAAGTCGATGGTGATTAAAAAAAGTTTATATTCCATCGAAGAATACTGCAAGAACTATAGTAAATGTACATAGCATATGAATTGTATACCTGACGAATTTTTCTTAAGTTACAAAATCCATTTTAATTCATACATAAAAGTAGCTAGCAAATATCTGGCTTAATCCAGATTTCATACATACATAAATGAATCTAGTAAATCTTTTTATAGTGATACCGCCAGATTTATAACACACCTGGTAAATCTTACTACAGTGATATAACCAGACTTTTAACACACCTGGTTAATCTTACTACAGTGATATAACCAGATTAATAACACACCTGGTAAATCTTATTACAGTGATATAACCAGATTTATTACACACCTGGTAAATCTTACTACAGTGATATAACCATATTTATTACATACCTGGTAAATCTTACTACAGTGATATAACGAGATTTATTACATACCTGATAAATCTTACTATAGTGATATAACCAGATTTATAACATACCTGGTAAGTCTTACTATAGTGATACCGCCAGACTTATAACACACCTGGTAAATCTTACTAAAATATAGTGATATAACCAGATTAATAACACACCTTGTAAATCTTACTACAGTGATATAACCAGATTTACATCACACCTGGTAAATCTTTCTATAGTGATATAACCAGATTTATAACACACCTGGTAAATTTCACTATAGTGATATAACCAGATTTATAACACACCTTTTAAATCTTACTATAGTGATATAACCAGATTTATAACATACCTGGTAAATCTTACTATAGTGATATTACCAGATTTATAACATACCTTGAAAATCTTACTATAGTGTTATAACTAGATTTATAACACACCTGGTAAATCTTACTATAGTGTTATAACTAGATTTATAACACACCTGGTAAATCTTACTATAGTGATATAACCAGATTTATAACATACCTGGTAAATCTAACTATAGTGATATAACCAGATTTATAAAATACCTTGTAAATCTTACTATATAGATATAACCAGATTTATAACACACCTGGTAAATCTAACTATAGTGATATAACCAGATTTATAACACACCTGGTCCATCTTACTGAAGTGGTATAACCAGATCTAAAACATACCTGGTAAATATAACTATAGTGATATAACCAGATTTAGTACATACCTTGTAAATCTTACTATAGTGATATAACCAGATTTATAACATACCTGGTACATCTTACTGTAGTGGTATAACCAGTTTCATTACATACCTGGTGAATCTTATTATAGTGATACAGCCAGTTTTATTACATCGGACACCTGGTGAATCTGGTCATTGTGATTCAGCGTGTTTCATTAAATACCTCATGAATTTCACTATAGTGACACAGCCAGTTTTATAACATTGCACAGTGAACATACATGGTGAAACTTACTATAGTAATACAATCAGTTTTATTTCATACCTGGTGACTTTTTTTTATAGTAATGACAAATCAGAGGGAAGTCAAGCGAATGCGGCTAGACTGACCAACTGATTCATGGAAGAGGGCAAAGTGACCTTTGGCTAAATAAGGTGTATCAAACTGACAAACCGCTTTGTAAGGAAGGTCTAACTGACAGATGACTTCACTAACTAGAACTTCAAAAGTGAAAAATGGTTCCAATCAGTATGCCCTAAAACGCAACAACATCCTTTTGTGAAATTTATTTTATGTACGCTTAGGTCGTCATTTGTAATTTATATATAAAGAGTTTGAAAATAAATAAGTCTACAGCTTCCCATTGCATGACTGTATGGGGGGATTAACGTCTAGCATCTGTAGATTCGTTCCTCCGATGTCAACATTATTTTGTCTATTTTCTTCTACCTTCTCTTTCTTTTTGCCGATATCTCCTTACATGAAGACACATTTCTTCCATTGACTCCGTCTCTTGCGAGGACGTTACACCTAAACCAGAAAAACAACAAGAAAAAAAATCGTTCTCTGCGATTGACTTTCGTTTCAATAATGATACAATGGAATCTGCATGCCCAAAATAACACATGCTATTTTAACCTTTATGATTCGAAATTGACATTATTAGTTTCGGTGATCGTTTCTTCAAGCAAGAAATGTTGGCTTAAAGACCTTTAGGATTCGTTATTCTCTGTGACGAGTATCTTACATAACCTATCTACCTACATACATGTTTGTCAGTCCCTTATTAATAATTAAGGTTATAGACCTAATGAAGCTGTGTGATGGATAAGGTTACATTTTTATACGTTCAGCAATTTAAGTAATTGATATTAAAGTATTTATTCAGCGTTTTGGCGCCATGTTCCTAGAAATAATCAATCAAATGTAACAACACAAACAAAAAAGAAATAGAAAAAATTCAAAGGTCAAAATTGAAAACAAAATAAGTTCAAAAAACCTAAACAGAATAATATAAAAACACACTTAAAACTACAGAAATTGAAAAAAAGCAGGAGGGGAGAGGCGATCTAGCAAACCAATATTTGCTTACATGTATATAACATTAATGAAAAAAAAATGGACATTATGAGAGAGGGAAGAGACTGTAGGATCAATCCTTGTTCTATTGAAACTGTAGTTATCTGGTGTTTGGCTGAATAAAAGGACACTTCGATGTGTTTTATTCTGTTGGAAGAATGTCCTTATCGCTTTTATGCATTTTAACCTACATACATGCTGTATAAAATGTATCAGTTCCGTTCGACAGTTAACTGCATTAAGAAACATCTGTAAAAGCGATTAACTTCCGTTAATGTATACTGGTATCGAAGTGTAAAATTACACAAGGAGAATGTCTCGAGTGAAAAAGATAGTGGGATGGTGATCCATGCTCGTAATTTGACTTTTTTTGGGGATATTTCGATTTTTTTACCATAATGGCATACACAGCGTTCAACCAAACCCATGCCACTAACACATTATTCGGTCGTGAGCAATAATGCTTCTACTGAAATTAAAGTTGGTGGTCTAAAAACCGGCTTTATATACACTTAATATGTTGCTCGTGGATTTAAAATTATACTTTGTGCGTGAAGTCATTTTAACGTTCGTATAGGAATCGAGCTTCCCGTTTAATTCCTGTATTACATTGAATGATGTATTAACACATGGCACCGCCATGCTCGGCGCTGGTCCCGGCTATTTGTTTTTGTTGGCTGGTGATATACATCAAACTTGTCCATTACCTGTCCCACCTGATATTACCTCTCTTCAGCGAATGTTCTCCATGCTCACACATCAACAGAATGCTTCTCTCAGAGACCTCAAGCTAGAACAGGTTAAAAGGAGAACGATTCAACTATTGATACATTTATTACTGGATTTAAGGAGCGTTTCGCAGATACCATATCCTATATTTTGATAGAGAATTGGAAGTTTGTTTCCAAATGTTTTAACACAAATATAGATTTTACTTCCTGATGTGGTTTTTGCATCGACGATCTTTTCGAACAAATGTCTTGTGTTATTGTTAACTTGGTAACAGATTTAAAGTTTTTGTTTATGATTTAAGGTAGTTAAATTATCTTTTCCTTGTTTTGCCAAAACTTAATTCAGTACACATTTATCTCCCTGTCATTTCCCTGTTAATTTTGATTTGAAACTAAAAGACAAAAAAAAAAAAAAAAAAAGATGGTTTTGTTCTGATTAGTTGTTAAATAAACCTATAAGTTGTTATTTATATACTGATAAGTTATTATTTATATACTGATTAGTTGTTATTTATATACTGATTAGTTGCTATTTATATACTGATTAGTTGTTATTTATATACTGATTAGTTGTTATTTATATATTAATATTTGTTATTTATATACTGATTAGTTGTTATTTATATACTGATTATTTATTATTTATATACTGATTGGTTGTTATTTAT
>JAULCA010233255.1:11019-22051 GCA_032360845.1 Crassadoma gigantea
GTTGTTATTTATATACTGATTATTTATTATTTATATACTGATTGGTTGTTATTTATATACTGATTAGTTGTTATTTATATACTGATTATTTATTATTTATATACTGATGGTTGTTATTTATATACTGATTAGTTGTTATTTATATCATAATTAGTTATTTATATACTGATTGGTTGTTATTTATATACTGATTAGTTGTTATTTATATCATAATTAGTTATTTATATACTGATTAGTTGGTTTTATACACTGATTAGTTGTTATTTATGTACTGTAAATTTACGAATTCAATCGCAGTATTAAGAAATAACATAAATATGGATAATTTCATTACTTTTTTTAATCGGATGGGTCTTAAGTTGTTGCAGTACACAGTGGATTCTATGCCTGCACACATGATACTTTTACGGCACAGTATCTAAGTTTTCACTTAACTGAGAACCCAAGTGCTTAGAATTCACATAAGTAAAAATAAATGTTAAATTAATTTTTTTTTTCATTTTCTCATGGATCTTCTTACAGTTGGAAATAATAATGTTTAATTACGATAACAACTTAATATCAGGTTATGGCGGAATATAGATTAAATATTGATAACAGAACCTGACAGTGCTGGGAATATTTGCTTTGTTGGATCCTACTAAATTGGATCTCTATGGAAACTATTGCGAACAATTAAATGATTATGATGCGACTGTACTTCAACGAAATATTCCTAGAATACTTAACTAGTTCGCTATCAAACGTGAACTTTCGTTGTTCGTTATACTTACATGCTCACATTTTAGAAGCAGAAGCAAAAAAAAAAACCCGAAACGTTTAACAAAATCGACAAAGCATGCTCACATCAGAAACGTGTTTCTATAACCGACCAATGAACTGCCAATGAATGATGAAACTCACAGAAGATTAAAATTAGAGATTGGCAAAAAATATTAATTGAAACCAAAATATATTGCTTCAATTAAAACTTCAAAGAAATAAAATTTTAGAAAAGGTGAAAAAATTACAGTGAATTAATTTCAGAAACAAAAACGTTTAGAATGTGATTTACAATTAGAAATGTATCTAAACGCCGTGATGGCGGTTATAACGACCTGTTATCAGACAGTTTTTATCAAGTCCATCTTAATCAACCTTAAATAACTGACAAACAAAGAATTGTTTCCATACCTGATATATTTTTATTTTACAGCACAACAGAAAAAAAGAAAAGATGTCTAAAAAAAATAATTAATTAAAGACATCAAACTTCGAGCCAAAATAAAATAGTTCACAATTTTGTTGAAACATTTTTGTCGATTCTGTAGTAAAATTATAAAACACTCATTGAAAGCATAGTATTGTTTTATCATCTGTGTTGTATAAACGTAACAGACATTTGGCGTCGAATTAAAGACTTAACGCGTTATTAAGTTGTGCTAGCAGAGTAATCGAAAGAGTTGTCAATAGCTAAAAAAAACATTTACGCCAATTCTGTTGCTCATCCAATAACCACCAATTTGGAGCAAACTACTGTTTTAACTCATGGTTTGTAAATATGTTGCGTCGAGTAGCAGACTTTTCTCATTCATGTTTTGTGCTAGCAGATTAAAAGGATTGCATTTGAATATATGCATATTATTTTGACACGTCTCATAGTTGAACATGTTTAAGGAATGAATATTAATCTTTTACCAAGTCATTCCTACTGAAGCAACATTTAAAAAAAATGTTTTTGCACGATATGTTTTTCGTTATTCTATGATATATAAGGGAACTTACGTACCATTTCTCTCTGTTTCAACGTTAGTTCGGCGATATTGTTTTCGCACTCAACGCCTCTAGAACCACCGATGCAATATATTTCATTTTTAGCAGTCTGTATCAGTTACTACATTTTTAAATATGAACTTACCTGTATGAGTGTTACGTTAATCTTCTGGTAGATTTCTTTGGGTGTGCTGTAACGTTGATGGCCATAATTGTCTCTTTCGAGTAGTATATACTTTTATTGCTGTATGCGATGTAAATTACATTGGATATTTGCCTTTCCTCAGCATTTCGTTCGGTTTCTTATCATTTCACTCCAGCTATTTAGCTGTGTAACAATGCACATATGTTGAATATTGCTTTCACAATGTTGTTACTTAACTGTTAAGGGAGAGGGTTCTTACATGTTGCTATAATGCTTATACTTGTGTACTTAATAGTCAAGTGTCATTTTTTTAAACTAAATTATTGAGAAGAACTTGTATGAGTATGCCTTAACAAATGCAGGTGTTAAGTGAACAACAAATAAAGCATGTAGAAACTAATTTCCCCTAAGAAAATTAAAATCTAGGTTTGATATGGACGAATTACAGAAATAAAAATAAGACCGTGTCGAGTGAGAGATCATGGTCTATTGCTGATTCTAACGATACATGGAAAATACTCTTTTACAATAAACCATATATGGGTGGTCGGGTGGCGCAGTTGAAAGCGCACTTGCCTTTCACCAAGGCGACCTTGGTTCGATTCCCCGATCGGACGTGAACAAGTACGGGGTCACCTGCCCGATCATGTGGGGTTTTTCCGGTTACTCCGGTTTCCTCCCACAGTAAGATCCCCCACGCGCCATCATCGGGGCCAACAAGAGTGATGAATATTTGTTGTAAAAACTTATTTCATAATTTTTGTAAAGTAAACAAAGTTTATATATCTTAGTATTACAAGAAAACAGATTATACATTATTATTATCATTTGGTCTTTCGTAAGTCAAGTTATATTTGCATAGACTAATGGGAAAGAAAAAACGACATTTTGTAATAGAATATGTATAGAACTTTTATCATTTTTTATTAATAACTTACACGTCGATATATGCCATGGTACAATATAACTACAACAACCTCCCAAATTCAAAACCTTTATCTACAAAATAAGCTTACCTATATACAATAAAATATCAGAAAGTGATTTAAAATATTTATTTTAAACGAATAGTGAAAAGATTATACCACGGATGTAACTTTATGTATAACAATTGAGGATGACACATACCATATATAAGGCTGACATATCAACTGAGGGAGATATCGTTGTTATTTTATCATGATGCGACAACGTGTGAAACATTTTCCATATTTCTTTTTTAAAAATAAACAAAATAAACTTTTATGCAATACAAAATTCATTATGGGAATGACAAATATTGTTTATGTTATTTCACGGATATTTGGCCCGGAAAAATGATATGCAGCTTTTATATTACATGTATCACTTCCTCTTCCCATCCCAACCTGAAAGCCTTTCAAGTGCAGTATTAATGAGTCCGCTTATCATATAATCAATGTGAAAATTCAGCTTAATGTAGTACGAGTTGTTATTAGACTGCTTATTTATACCAAAATTAAATTAATTCTCAAGTTATGACGTCACATATCACATTGAAGTTGCGTTACGTTTCACAACGATGGAGTGTGATCATTTTAAACTCAAATGTTTGTTATAATGCGCTTCCTTGTCAGAACTTTGAGAAAATGTAGCTATTGAACTGGGAGGGGACAGGGGGTGACGGGGTGCACCAAGGTTCGATAGAGTTATCCCACATGGGTGTTCCAAATGGGCTACGTGATTCATGCATATGAAGAGATGAGAGAAAGTAATTAGATAATCCAATAACGTTTGATGCTGTTTCTTGTTTGTGTGTGGGAGAAACACAAGTCATTACTCTTTGTCATTGCTGTCATTATGCTTGAAAACCATTTCTCACCTCACAATCGTTTCTTCATGATGGAATAAAGGCTCGTCCTGACAAAAGTCTTTGGATCATATCAATACTTCAATCTAATCGGTGCATTTCTTTTAACAGTTGTGACTTCCGGGAAATACCACTTTCAGTACTCTTTATTTTATTTAATTCAAATACAAATATAAAATGCTGAATTTGACTCCGGCAATAAATGCTTTCTCTAAGGACTGCCCTGTAAGTTGGCAATAAATGCTTTCTCTAAGGACTGCCCTGTAAGTTGGCAATATTCATATGATTGTTTTAAGACCCTCTTTGGTGATCTTACACAAGTTTTTCTCTTCACGCCGGAAGTTGAGTCTGCGCGTGCCAGCAAACCGGGGTTCAAACGCTGTCAAACGGTCTAGATTTAGACCTCACTGCCGACCGGTGGGTTTATCCAGTGTATTCGAGATACCAGGTTCACCAATGGTATGTAATAGGGCCAAAATCTGAGATGGCAAAGAGCGTCCTTTAAAGTACTTGAAGGCGAAATAAAGAAGTTAAAACAGTTGAAGATTTCGAAACGACTTAATTTTAGTAAAAATCATAGCTAAGATTTAACCATGAAGTATTGCTAAATTCCCTAAAATAAGAAAAGGATTCCTCTACTGAAGATTATTCTTTGATACAAGTAATACTTCCGAATGGAAAAAAAAACTTACCTTAAGGAATTTCTGAAGTTAGGGTACGTTTAAAACTGCCACAGTTTGTCGTCAGAATAAAAAGAAGTTCCTAGAATAACCATAGGGCAGTTATAACAGGAACTGTAAGGCGTTTAGATTTCTTGCTATATTCTTATAATTGAACAGAGACCAGATATGGAGCATTCATGTTAATCATATAAAAACGCAAAATACATTTATTTTTAATCGATACATGTTCCATAAATCTATTAAGAACAGCCGACATTTAAACCAGTGTTCTATGTTGTTCTAGAGTGCTCTTTGTCACATTAGATTCTGAATTTGTTCTCAGAACAGTTTAAGTTGTAACTAATCACTTGACTTTTTTCATAGAAGAGGCAATACCGATGCTTAAATACCGTAATTAGAACATGTATATCTAGGTGAAAGCCAGCGATGTCACGTCATCAACTAAGAACCGCGGTAGTGGCAAATAAGCTAGTAACAGTGAAGCCTCGACCTTCATGCCGCCCAATAATATAGTATAGTTCTCAATGGGATTAGGACGTAATAACAATTACCAATTCTTCATCGACCTTTATCTCTTAAAGAAATGTTTGCTGTAGTCGAGATTCCAACCAAAATTCCAGATTGTGTTATGTCGCATTATATTATGATTTTCAGAACATTTTGCCAAGTCTAGGAACAGTGTAAATTGTAACTTACTTCTTGATCTGTTACTTGATATGAAATCACCGGATAAAAGGTGCGAAAACTATTCAAACAACTGCACTACATGTTCCCCTCCCCTCGCGCCTTATCTACATACGCACCCGTCACGCCCATCCAACACTTTCCAGATTCTTTTTGATATTTTCTTGTTTAACTTTTACTGTGGAGATTCGTACCTGTTTGTAACTGTACATAAATGTAAGCCAGAGATGGCAATCTGGTGTGGAAAAATTAACCACAAATAACGACAAACGTCTTAAAACGATTCATCTTTGCACTACAGTGGGGTCATTGTGACGTCATAAGAGCCCAGTACAGACAAGTTATGATGTTATTGGAGTGATGTAATATATTAGGTGCAAAGCTAATAAGCGAAAAATAGCGTTAGCCATAAACATACTATATCCTTAGCAGTAAGCACAGTACCGTAATAATTGTTTCCTAATTGATTTGCGCGCGCTTGTGTTCCTGCTTTTCTATTTTCTCACACGTGATCTTTGATGGGCAGCGCTTGATTCATGACTGCGATAATGAGGGATGCATTCCGCTCTTTCATTCCAAAATGATGTTTTGGGTGGTAAAGGAAGTACCACAATTTCTACCCTTTTGCAGTAATGGCGTCTTAACAGTCGGCGTAGAAGCGAGTGTTTATGTATGGACGGTAATGGTGTAGAACGCTGATCGTAAACCATTTACAATGCTAGAAAACTCATCTGCCGGGTCAGCAGTGTTTTATGTGTTTAGCATAGCGTTATCGTAAAGAAGAATTTACTTGGAGGAGAAGCATTTAAATATACACTCCGTCTATATAATAATGCAACTCTGGTCATATAAGAAATTAAAGTGTTACATTTGGCCACTCCGATAGAGCCGTAGTCAATTACTTGTATCGCAATTATTCCACGGCGATCGGATACATGTATATGTACAATTATAAAAAAATGTACCAACATTTTAAGTTAAAGTCCGAAGAATTATTTTATTTCGATAAAAAGTAAATGTCATATGAGAGGAGTATGACGTGTGGAAACACTTTTAAATTACACATCGTGGAATTTTCCTGCGGCTTTTATGAAAAAATGTGATATATGCTTCCAAGTATTCTAAGTTGCTTATAAAATTTTACATTTTTGTGATTTGTATTTCATGAAATCATATTCTGAATACCTATTAGAAACTTCCATTTAAATATTCCATTTTATGATGTATATTCAAAACCTTATGCTACTTATTAGAAAATGTATTTTCTTGTCGAATATTTCAATATGAACTCCAAATCCTGTTGGTTGTAGTTTAAATCACGTCTGCATACATGGAGATGTTTATTGTGATGAAGTAATTAAGGTTTTAGTCAATGAAAAACACCAGACCACCTGTACCATGATAGACATTTTATTGAGTACACTATACAAGATTTATAAAAATATACCCTATTATTTTATGTATTACATCACAAATGATTTTACAACCAAAAAAAAAAGAAAAAAAAAAAAAAAACGGTAATTCATGAAAACAAAAAAACTTTATGAAGAAGTATGAAAGAAATAAAAACACGATATAAGTATCTCAAATGCAACAAGAGAATACAGGAATGTTAAAATATTTTACGTGCAGTAAAAATGTCATTATGTCACATTTAAATTAGTCTTTACATAATGTAGCTGTTTATAGCTAGGGTCTACAGAGTGTTACAGTGTTAAATTACAATAACCCGATCGATAGCGTATTGTATGGGTATCCCAACTTCTCATCTCCTTTGTTTTAGATTTAATTGCTTATTATAGAAACTGTTGTATTTCATATTCATAGTTTTATTTGAATTAACATTTCAAGTACAAATCTTGAATATGCAATGGTGTTTAAACTTACTTTGAGCATGCAGGTTATTTTTTTATGTCAATTTGACTGAAAAAATCCTATTCTGAAATGAACTTGATTTGCTGGTCAAATTCAGGTAACATTTTGGTCAATTTCACACAAAATTTGTTTCAGATCAATTGTATGTCAAGTTCAATTCATTGATGTCATTTTTTGACATATTGAAAATCGAATTTAATGGTAGTTATAACATCCTAAATAAATCAGTAGATTTAAATAATAAAATCAATAGATGTGATACGTTCTCGTGTAAAATATCGTTAAACAGTAAATACGAATCAATTTATGCCCTGTCTTGTATAAACTGTGATCAGAAATACAAGACAATATATGCCATATAATTACCTGTAAAAGGTTGATAAAGGAAATATGAATTTATGGATTCCATATTGCCCCGTTATATGTTTCACTGAAAATACAAATGCATTATTTAGTTTTTTTTGGGGGGGGGGTTACGTCCTATTAACAGTTATGGTCATTTAAAGATGTGCCAGGTTTTTTTGGTGGAGGAAAGCCGGAGTTCCCGGAGAAAAACCACCGACATACGCCCAGTACCTGGCGACTGCCCCACGTAGCCCTCGAACCAGCGACCCAGTTGTGGAGGGCTAGTGGCAGCAGAACGTCAGACGCCTTAACCACTTGGCCACAGCGACCCAGTAGTGGAGGGCTAGTGGTAGCAGAATGTTAGACGCCTTAACCACTTGGTCACCGCGGCCCAAAACAAATGAATGAATGTCATGCCTTCTTTTTATAATTTTAAGATATGAATACAACCAATATATGTCATATTTCCGTAAAAAAGTGTTAACAAATGTACATAAATATATGTAACTGAAATACAAATTAATATACACTATGTTTTCTCGTAATATGTATTACAGAAAATACAAATCAATGAATGCCATGTTTTTGTGTACCAGATATGTTATATGCTTGCATTAACCTGAATTCTGGACACCGATTATTTTCTCATTCACATGGGAAGGTATTGACAAATCGAACGCTCATCAGTGACATGAGTGAACCGCTCTCTCGTTAGAGGTAAACACAGGTTATGGCGAGGAGTCTGTATTCGCCACGCCCAGTTTCCAACGGAATGAGATTGGCCTAATTAGCAGAGTGGACTGATCAACCTCGATTGCCCCACTCTAAGCCACGTGACCTTAGGAAGCTACAGCAGTTATCTGTTCCCAGCCCTGATATCACGCCTTGTAGATCGGCGGGCCGGTAATCGGGGCGAATTGTCAAGAATCACACTTTTCTTTTTGTTTGTAAATTATGTATTGGGCTCACTGACCAAGTCTGATGTTTTGCGACGGGGTATATTTAACACCATGGTATGAATGGATTGTGTTTCTTTGAAGCACTGTCTCTTTGAACATCACTACGCTTATATTTGTTCCTTTGCAGAAAAATCTATGTGCAGAAACTCCCGTAAGTACTTAACACCGTGTCACGTGTAATCGGTGAACGAACCTTCCTAAGATTGTATTTATGAACAAAAATTCGTTCATACCAGGAGCTTAAATTTGGGATTACATGTAAACCCCTAGCTGAAAGCGGTATTTATGAAGAAAACCTTTCACAAAAGCGTTTCTTCTAAAGCAGCGATATTGATTAAATAACGAAGGATTCACCAGTCAAAAGTAATAGATATAAATCAACGTTTTAGAGACATTAAGAGTATTGTCTTGAATTAAATTGGTTTATTTGCCATAGACGGTAGCAAATGTCTTGCCTTTTAGATAATTAGCCAATTTGAATTAAAATATCTTTTATTTCAATTTCACAGTTTCAATACGATCCTTTGATATCGAGTATACTGTTGAACAGTTTAAGATGTGTCCGTAAGATCTAATACATCATCGTTAAGGTGACTATGTTAAGACATGTTGTCTTCTTTCTTGTTCCACGAACTTGAAGATTTATGTACATCGTAAAAGTACATTTAACAAGGAGCCCAAACTGACCACTATTGAAGGTCAAAATCAACAGTACATGTAGTTGTTCTATTTTTTTTAGACGTTTCTGAATATTCATGAAAATTGTCTCGGGGCTCAATTCGTGTACTTTTAAGCGATACTTGTATTACGCGTACACATCGAGCTTCTTCATGTTATGTTATAATCTAATCATTCAATGTTGTACATTACTTATAATAAAATCCGTGTGAACCCCACGTGAAGTCAGCACCATGCCTAAGGATAGTTAACGTGGTTAAAATGTGGTATATGTGTGTCCTTTCCGTGGTTAATTCTATCATCGGAACGCTATGTGAATGATGCAGAGGGGCCATAGCTAACGAATTTCAGAAATATATGGGGAATCTGTAGAAAACTTGCCTATAAAGAGTATGAGATATCACGATTAAGTCTATTAAAATTATTGCAAAGGTAAACATGAAACAATATAGTTATTGACTTGACTTAACATATCCCTTTTTTATCCCTTTGAGATTTCTTGGCGGCGTTATCTGTCCAATGGTGTCAAAATGTTATTAAAGAAACATGTTTTTGTCGCCAAGCTGCCATTTTAGTTATCATGAAATAGTAATTATGGTTCTTGTTTAACCAGCAGAACACTAAGCTACGGCTATTACCTCTCGCGCATGACGGGTCGCCTGAGATGAAAGATACGCACTCGACACTTGCCAAACACTGACGTGAAAATGACGTGTGAACGTCTGAAATGATTAGATATAGGGAATATGCGTGTCTCCGCTTGTCTTCTGTGTCAAATATTAAAGACTGTTGACGTAAATCTGAGCTTGTTATTTATGAACATTTACTAGAGAAGAGCAGGCCTTCAGTCAACTATGCTGTCCTGCTGTTAAGATTGGACATAATCGGAAAATATCTCTTTACCATCTCGTCATTAATCTTTATTGTAATATGAAATCTCTTTCCTGAGTTGTCGTTTCTTACACTTAACACCGGCTAAACACCAGGAATTGTGACCAATTGTTGAAAAGATATTATATCAAAAGCTTTGGAGACTTTTAAGCAATCTTTAAGTAATCAGTTGATTAAAACTTCATTTCTCCTTAATTTGACATTTATTAGACAACTTTCAGCACAAAACCGACCGGGTTATATTTGTAAGGCCATTCTGTAATACGGCTTAGTATCCAAGTACGCCACATAAACAAAACCACGTTGTTAGCACATCTTTGATTCAAAATTGCATAGAAATATGAGCCGATTTTCGATTTAGAGGGCAGACAGGTAAAAGTATTGAAATATATTACAGAAAAAAGTAACATTTTGGTGACCTTACCTGTTGGTGAAATAATCGATCTTGTCCGTGGCCGCCATATTGTTTGGCGACACATGACCAACTGTCACATGATCAGCGGCTAATTAAAATGCAGACTTCTTTTAAACGTTGACAGAGGTGTGTGTAAGCTTCTGGGTAAGGCACGATAACTTTGGGTAGATAATGTGTAATAAAATGCATTTTTTACAAATCGTTGGGTTTCATACAGCTTGTGTGAAGTCAAAGAGATGTAGGCTCCTCTAGTATGAAACCTTGCTATAGAGGAACGTCATTGTTCGCTCTTGATAACATGGCCTTATATCCAATTTTAAAGATATTCAAACTTAATTGTTAATTTCGTTTTCAATCAACGTTATGACAATAACAGTAATAATAATATATACAACATTAATAATAACATTTATATTGCACCCTATACAATTTGTAAAATTACTCTAAAGCGCTTTACAACATATGTAAAACATATATTATCTATAATTGATAAACAAATAAGGCATACAAACCACCGTTATACCTATACATATAAATATACAACGTTATGCATATAAATACATGTATATAAAGGGTGGTATGTACATATAAATACATGTATATAAAGGGTGGTATGTACATATAAATAGATGTATATAAAGGGTGGTATGTACATATAAATACATGTATATAAAGGGTGGTATGTACATATAAATAGATGTATATAAAGGGTGGTATGTACATATAAATAAATATATATAAAGGGTGGTATGTACATATAAATAAATATATATAAAG
>JAULCA010233255.1:26231-42604 GCA_032360845.1 Crassadoma gigantea
CACCGTAAAGCACCGACAACAGGCGAATAGAGACGAATAAGACCGTAAAACACCTTTAAATGCCTATTGTCACCGTAAAATAAGACCGTAAAACACCGACAACAGGCGAAGACAGACGAATGAGGCCGTAAAACACTGGTAACTGCCGATTGTCACAGTTAATTTACGTTAACAAGGTTAAAGACTGCGCCATGTGTTACTGGATATCGATTCGTGTGCTTGACCAAGTCTTGGACGTGATGGATATCATAAAAGGGGGAATTAAGTCCTGTTTTTACAAGTTTGGCTTTTGGGTTCATCTAATCTCATGTCTGGCGGACGTATGGTATTAAATGATTTTTTCTGTAGTGAATTTTTGTAACGGGTAGAAGATAATTAGCTCCGTAAAGGATTTATAGCTATTCTGTCTTGTCTACCATCTAGGGACAGTAGACCATTCAAGAATGGAGATTTTGACACATAAAGAACGGGAAACTTAAAGAAACTGTCATTTATTATCTTAAAGTTGATTTCATTATAAAATATATAAAGATACATTTCATTTGCTAAAACAATGTTTTCATCTGTTTTACATCAATATGCATGATTCGGTTTTTGTCCAATATCATAAACAATTATTTTTTTGTTGCTGTTGTATTATAATTGTACATGTTTGTAAATGTACATTTAAATTTTTATTAAGGTGAATAAATGGACACAAATGAGCGTACATGGTCATCATTAGGCCTTGTATCCTGTTAAAAAACCCATATCATGTACTCAAATTGAAAAATAAATACATATAAAAAACACGTGTTCAGCTTAGCATTCCTGAGTCTGGCAGCAGTAACTCTGGTGCAATGTATCAAAAGTCTAAATGAGATATAAAGCGTCTGATTGAGATAGACATAACGAGATATCAAGCGCCTGATTGAGATAGACTCAATGCTTTCTAATCCGACCGGATGTTTGTCTAAACACGTCATTGTAAGATTGTGATGGTTGAAAACCCCATTTGAAAAATAAAGATGGATGATTTTTCCAGAACAGATGTCATTTTCTGGAACATTTCTGGTCTCAACATCATCAATCAAATGATAGAAAATACTAGTATTAGGTATCGGGCCACCTATAGAACTGGAGTGTAGAGAGAGCACACACATGTTCAGTTCAGTTCTCGAAAAATTCTAACCAGTATTCAAGTTGTCGGCAAGGTTTTGAAACATATAACACAGTTCGGTAAGCTGCATAACACGTTTTGTCGATGATGATGAATTCGAGAGATTCTTGTGTGAAAATGAACTCGTTGTAACAACCGGCTCCAAAGATTAGACGCTAACACGAAAGGAAAATCAATTATTCCAGTGGTCTTAAAAACTTGCATTTAGATCGAAAATCGCTCAGGCGATTGACCCTGTTACTCATCGACCGACTTTCGTTATAGATTAGAAAATGTTCGTGTAAGATTTTTCACTATTTATTGCACGGTTTTTGTGTTAAAGCATGTTAAAATGAAGATCTTATGGGAAGGTGCAGTAGCTATATATGGATCACCACAGCTTTGTGTGTGTTGTCACGTAGCTGTTTATAAAGAATTATTTATTTAACATCAGTGTCCTAATTATCCCCGTATGGTGTTTCTGATGTCATAATCTACCTACTGGCGCAGTTATTGAATAATAAACATTTGGATCGGGGCGCTTCGTACCTGTGTCTGTCTAGGCGTCGTATTCAGCCTGATTTATAATCAGATGTAGCACCTGTTGTATTCTAAATATAAAAATCGCGTTAGTTCCACAGTACGTAACGTATCAGGTGCTTTATATTTGTTTCAAACACAGACGCTCTAGTAACGAGCGGCTACACGAAACTGTCCGATTTATTGGCCTCCTTCGTACACGATTTCAGTTGTCACGTGACGTCGTCAGTGTTTCCCCTTTGGTCTCGTGAAAAACGTCAAGTGACGTCATCAATGTTTTGTTTCAGCTACACATCATTATATAAGTGTCTACCATTGTGTGTCCCAGTTTATGTTTTGTCATATATTTGCCGTTTAAGACACGCTTTAATTACATGTACAAGTGACCTCATCAGTATTACTCTATGACACTCTGTAAGTACACGTTACGTTATCCTGTTGTATCTCAGTTAACCATGACGTCATCATTAATTCTAACCAGTCCCACGTCCAAGCTCCGCGAGAAATGCACTCCATAAAAATATCCAAGGTGCAGCGTCTCAACAACATGCGACGTCCCCCTATCCCGATCCTGTTATACTGCACGCGCTGTTCTGAATTTAAGCATAACTTATATATACATCATGCTTCACAATAGATTAGGCATACGATTTTCAAACTTAATTAAACCCATTCCAAACATAAAATAACGTCATTAACTTGCTCTCCCTAATCATTAGCGATGCCGTTTTTGAAAATGATGGATTGCGATGTTGTCTGCGTAGATATCATCAAGTGGAATTGGCGTGTTATAGAACGATCCCAAAAGTGACTTTTCCTATTTGGACAATTTTCCGTTGCTAAATGATGTCTGTTTTAAAGGCAGCAGTAAGGAAGATGTATGTATATCATGTTTTTGTTGCGTGTGTAAACGGCTGGTGCAAACAAAAGTCGGAGTGAAAACCTTACTTGCGGGCGTAAATCGTTTCAATACCCAACAAAAATAAATTTGATACAGTATTAAGAAATTGTATATTGACAAAACATTCAGTTAAATACCATTATTATATATAATGAAATACTTTTAGACAAGAATCGCTCCTAAAACAAGAACAGGTACGCTGCTATTGAATAACTGTTTAATAGATTTAGAATTTGTATGGATATTTATGAACAGCCGGGTCGGGAACTATTTAACAGGTACCAATTTGAACCTTCATTAATTGCATTTGTTGGGATAGTTCTCGCTACTTCTAACTACCTGTTATTTTCTAGTGCCCTACTTAACAATACCTCACGTTTGGCTTTAATGTTAAACGTTTGCCCAGGTGAGAGAGGCAATGGATTCTGTCCCCAGGCCGGGACACACCAAAGTCCTTTAAATGGTATTTGTGGTTCCCTGCTTAATGAACAGAGTTAAGGGTAATACCAACAACTGGTTCACCCAATGTCAGTATAATGTGACCGGGCGGAATACTCTTCTGGGTGGTAATTCAGTGAGATAGCACTATAAAGTCGGCATGAGATCCACACTATCACAAGGAGGCAAGCATACCAACATACCCTGTCTCCAGCACACATACACACCAGGACGCATACTGAACATACAGGGAGGCTCGTCTTTCAATGACCTTAGCTGTTAATACGACGTTAAACAAAATCAAACCAAAACAATCCAATCATTAATTATCAGTTTTATTAATTCATTTATCAATTTGCATTTCAGTTAAAAAGTTACAACATCTATTACTTCCAGCGGCATAAAATGTAGTATTTTATTCTAACAATAGCTTTGGTAACTTCATTTGATACTCATCAGTGTGATATGAAAAATAAATTCTAGGCTCGTTTTGAACACAAACAAAGCACTCTTTGTTTGACAATGGAACCAGTCGTTTTCTAAAGCTCACAAAATAGGTTTTCTATTACTGTTTGCGTTCAAAACAACCTTAATGTTTAAATAAACTAAAGTACAGAACTGTAGTTATTGAATTTGAAAAAAAAAATTTGATTCAGTTTTGAAGATGACATGATGGTCTATGGAGAAATATATCGAAAGTCTACTAGGGATAACCAACTGCTACATCTCTAATTAAAGACGTGCGCGAGCTTATCACGAGCATGGTGACCGCCGTCTGATGCATCAATCTTCCATTTTCCTATCTGCGTTACGGAACAGAGGACGATCGAGCGATTTGTAAATGCCGCGTTTCGGATGTGTATTAATGGTTTTAGCGAGGTTATTCAGCCGAAAGAACTCTTACATAATATATCCGATATTTGTCCTTGCTTCTTACATATGTGACTATGGAAACCTGTATCTGTCATCATGGCTACAGACGATATGTCGTGGTTCTCGACTTCTATATTTCAGACTACAATGTCTTGGTTCATTATCTCAGTGGCAGATAAAAGGTTTTCTTCACTTCAGCAAACCTTCTTTCCCATTTAGAATTCAAACAGTGAATTTTAAAATCGTTTAGATCAGGCCCGTCTGTTGAATTCCATTCATTATGATCTTATAATCAGGATAGGACCCATACACGGGAAATGACGTTTACATTTTCGAATTATTTTCTACAAAATATTTAAGGTAGAGGTTGCTTGTTTTCCCCATAATTACTGAAATTTTCGATAGCCACAAAATAAAACAAAAACTACAGGTAGAGGGACTGACAGAAATAATCAAATTCCTGAAACTACTTCCGCGATCCCGTTTATATGAAACCCTTAATGGTTGAAGTTTGAGTTGGGAAAATGTGTATACTTCCAAATATAAACACTTCTCTTACCTAACGAAGAAAACTGCGACGTTGATGCCGGAGATAAGTGTTTCTCAGAACTTGTCCATTGAGGCCCTTTTCAATGGGAGACAAATCTGCGGTGCTGTTGTGTCTAGGGAGGAGTAGTACCTTAGTTGTTAGTAATTTTCCGAAAGCCGTCAGTTTCACTCCTCCACTGGCAACCCTATCAGAAAACTTTTCCAAGGGAAAGATCCACAAGACGTACATGTAGTACGTTTCATGTCATTGGATAATTTAGAATAAAAAGCAACTTCAGTTCTCTCGCCATTTGTCGCTTTACTGTAACATCCTTGTTCGAAAGCGCACTGTAAATTGGTACATGGAGCACGTCAGCATGACAGAGCAGTAAAAGACATATAATGTCGAAACGATGACGAAATGGGACGACGCAACATGGCGTCGCAATAAATATGAACTTTTAGAAAAAACATCAGGCATCAAAAACATGGTGTCCTAAGTGAAGAGTAAAATGGTGTCCCAGAGGCAAGGGTCGAGTTAAAGGATCAAATCATGATCTCGAATTGATCCTAGAAAGTACCATGTGAAGACCGTGTTCAATACTCCCATTATACGCATACATGTACCTCCTTATATTGAAGATTCCGGATAATACATGTAGGTCTTCAATGATTCCTCGAAACGTTCGCAAATATAAAAATGCGATATATCTATAAGGAGAAGGAGAGTAAGGACAATACATACAACTGTATTTTATTATGCTGAACACAATTAATAACACAATAGAAAAGATAATCAGGTTGACGCGCCATTGTTGTCGTCTGCTTCCATCATTCGGAACTGGGTTGCGATGGCTCTCGCGGAATTTTCTAGAGAAGCTCCGAATAAGGGAAATACGATCGGGGATACTTGAGTGCGTGAGGGCGACATGTGTTTATTTCCCCGTCATGTGACCAGTATCATCCAATCAGACACGCTGTTATAATGATTATATATAATAAAAGGGTATCAACTTATTCAAATACATTACTTGTTAATTTTGTATTTTTAATATTTGGAGAAAACATTGCAATGAAGATAATTTATTGATTGTGCTCTAAATATAAGACCAACTGATCGGTAAGAGTTTTTTTTCTTTTGCTTTAACTCAATTTATCTTTTATTTATTGTTAGGTGAGGGGAAGGGAGTATATGTGACAGTTATGTACAATGTTCCGGATACACTCCCAAATATTTTGGGCATTTTCATTTTACCACCGTCAGCAAGCTTTCAAGTCATATGTAATTGAGCATCAATGCGAAGGTACAAAAGTACAGTACATGTACATTCCCCGAGGTCTGATAACATTTATTGCGTGGAACATGTTTTAAACAAACTACCATAATAACTTTTATTCTATGAGATCAACCGATTGAAACAAAAAATAACTGATTTTAAGATGTATTAACATCAATGTGTTCCTGTAGCAAGCACGTCTGCCTTTTGCTTTTGTTTGTTATTAAAAAGACTTCGGAAGAGTAACAAAATTTAACTACTATGTCTCAAAGTGTTATTCCTTTTAAACGGGCAAAACGTTTTCGAAACAAAAAAATAGGATTATATAATAAACTTTGTTATCGTAGGCATGCTTTTGTTTATTGTATGAGACAAACAAAAGTAATTTTTGATAAAAACCTGAGGGACGGCCATCAACATCTTATCATCAATTTGATTCCAATCTGTCTGCAAGAGGAACAACTGGAACAAGAAAACACAATTACACATTTAAGTGGTGCTTAGTTCATGTACATGTATATAAATGTTGTGTAAATTGTCCTTATAAACGGGAGAGACTTGATATAGATATTTAATAGATAAAATCGGATGTCTGCAAAATTCGTCTGCTGCATACAAGTACTAAATTAATACACCATAATGCAATTCTGACGTCAATTGCTAGACAGTGTTATAGCATTTGAATATAAAATATTGCCAAATATAAAAACAAATTAGGCACAAGTTACAAAAAATAATAACAAGTAATCGGGATATTGCTAGACAAGCCTTATATCGTAATATCTATCGATTATTGAAATACTTCCCGAGTATTGGTTACGAAGCAGGCATTATCACATGGTATCGACGCACGTAAAACGTGTGAAGGTCAATTTCAAGGTTGTGCTACTGTACAATGCAAAGAATTAAATTCACAAAAAGAATGTACAATTCTGCAAATAAAGATACATACAAGTGTTCCTCATTTTAGTTTGCTTAACGAAAATTTAAATGTGCAATTTATATTTATAAATATACAAATACAAATTGTATATACAATAGAAGATTCATCGTTCTGATATACTTGACTAAACCATTCGCGATGTACTTAAAATCGCTATTGATTCTTCCGTGAAATTAAGTTCTCGCGGAATGCATTTAACTCGCAAATTATTAGTGATTAGTGGAGAGAATTGTTACTCCAGGCTCAGCTATGATGAAATTCGTCATTCATCGTCAAAGGAAGTGAAAGTGACGAATGTTTTTAGATAACGTTGGATGTTTTAACGAATTCTGACTCAACTTTCATGTTTGTTTTTCTTATTTTGTAGAAATGTCAAAAAGTTGGACTGCCGTGGATAGGTATGTATTTGTTTCTTATCTTCAATGATGTTATGTGGTATCAAATATTATAAAAAACAGCTGTTCATATGTTTTCTTTGGCTCGTTGTGTGATTTGAAATAACGTGTTCTCGGGCCTGTCACAATACATTTATTTGATAAACCACAACCAAAGCATGTTCGTGTTGGATATGAAACATATTTACATATATTTCCGCACAACACGAATAAGCACGTGCTCACGTGCTCCAATTCTTAACTAATAACGGTTATTACAAGAAACCGCAGGTCCATATTATACACAACGATCCATAAAGCGGTATAATTTCCAGGACCGGCTAGTGATTAATTTCGTAATGCATTTTTCAGATATACGCTGTAGCGTTTCAAGCACTAGTTTCCATTTACATAAGCGCGTGTGTTTGGAAAATGATTTAGTAAAGTATGGGCTATTATCAATAAGTAAAAACAGGCTAAACACAGAAAGACTCTGGAGTAATTACTAAGAGCAGAATATACAGCAATGAAACCAAGGAATTATATTAGCAGAGCAAGGTTTGGTCATGTTCAACAGTTGTTTAAGTAACCGCAGTCTCTTAACAGCATTGAGGATTGGCCTGGTATTGACCGCTGCTGTCTTTAAATGAATTCGGTTTTTGACATGATATTCGCCATTTCAATTTATCATAGGAACCATTCTTATGGTAGTGAACTTAAAAAAAAGATCAGACGATTTCAAAACTTGCACATTTACATGTACCGTTCTGAAAAAGAGCATCGCGTTGGCCCTTGGTTTTTGTAATGGCAGGAATTTTAATCAACTATATAATTCTTATTGGAGTGAAATCGACCAGTTTCAGAACTTGTCCATTTACCGTTGCAGGAAACAGACTTTTGTTGATCGTTGATTTGAAATATTTGTAAATATACTTAAAGTATATTTATGTATATTTGTGCCGTATTTCTAGTTAATTACACATTATTTTCACAAATATTGCAATCTGATAATTTTGAACTACAGATAAGTAAGTCCATGCACATCATTGATGCTGAGTAACGGTACGGTTTGGACTGTCGCAAGTCTAATGATTAGGTTTCTGTGGCTACTTTCCCATATAAAATGTGTTAATGAGAGCAAGACAGCGTGTTGATGACGTCACGTGCTCGAGTGGGAAGGAGAAATCTGGCGTTAGACGATTTTCTATCAATATATAGTTCTTGCGTTAATAATACAACACTAAAAGTCTATGTTTGTTTCGACAGACATTTGAGATCATTGTGATTATTTGCATTATACAACAAGTTTACAGTCAGTGAATTTTGTTTTCTTATGACCCCTTAAGACTACCACCTACGACAAACGAATTTTCTTACCAAACAGATACCATTTTTTTTATTAATTTGGCACGATCTTCAAACTCTATACCCCAACTGTTTCTCCAGGAGCTACATGTAACCGTTCACAGTGCGTATGTTGATTTTGCCTGTTACTGAGTTTAGGGGTGAAAGGTAATATCGAACGTTTTTGTTTTGTCGAGTGTGATCAATGGTATTTAATTAAGTGCAAATATGTACATAGGAGTTTATTGACACGTCGGCTTGCACTAAAGTACGGAATATATTCCGGTCCCAACAACTGCGTTGGCTGTGACATCCTCTTAAAGGGATGTGGAACTATCGTAGCCTTCAGTATGTTGTTCCAACTCAACCGTTGCTATTTCGCAATGTGTTCACAGCACTGTAGATACATGCCAAAGCATAGTCCGTGTTGTGTTATGAAAACTGTATTTATACAGTATACGACGAATAAGATAAAACTGAACATATATACTTCCTGCTTGCTTAACGATATTTATATCGAATATGTCAACGATCTTTTAACTTATAAGGTTATTTGTTTAAATAAAATTTCATTATATAGTACATGTAGTAACGGTTTATAGTATTATATAATTTAAGAAATTACAGAAAGGCGATGTACAGTACTTAATTTATAATATTAGACGGTATCATTTTGCCTACATCCGTATTGCTTGAATCAAACTTATGTACAGGCTGGTTATATGTGATATTGACTTGGTGTTGCTTTTATTTAGAAACATCAAATCAATATTCACATTATGACGTCACAATGGTCATTACCAAAATGCAATACGTTTCTCTTGACGATTTGCTTACGTTCTGTCTTGTTTAATAATAATCATGATAATTTTTCATCGACATGTACCTCTGTAACAAAACAATTAAGGACGTTAAATTTCGGTGAATATGTGTTATATGGACCAAAAAAATGATACTGGCCTCATCTCGTCTCGGTCAATATCCCTTTCTCGGGTCCATGTAAAAACATATTCACCTAACAAAAAGTCCATAATTGATAAATAGAGTATTCAGCAATCAGTCATACAATTCTATACGGTAGATAATATCGATTACGTGTGAAATAGATACACGCTGTATCTCATGTGAATTGTACAGCAAAACAATGTAAAAAACACTTTTTAGCTTACAGCCTTCAATGATCGTCAACACGTGTATCAACTAGTATACATGCACATCTGTCAGGCTGGTTTTTCGGGGTAGCTATTTCTGGCCACAGTTTCTCCTGATCCGTAATTTACTACATGCCCTAATATCAGGTCTCTAGAGTGACACCCGTTACACGGTCAGTGCCAGTTTTATGGACACAGGCGGTGCTACGGGGACCAATCCTCAACTAAATTCTATCAGCTTTTTATGCTACTTTGAGCTAGCAAAAGGCGCAGAAGCCTCGGTTCTAAAGGACAATATACATAGTAAAATATATATATATATATAAATATATGAAATTGTCCAG
Source organism: Crassadoma gigantea (assembly GCA_032360845.1). Classification (NCBI taxonomy): domain Eukaryota; kingdom Metazoa; phylum Mollusca; class Bivalvia; order Pectinida; family Pectinidae; genus Crassadoma; species Crassadoma gigantea. The sequence continues at coordinate 36,083 of JAULCA010233255.1, forward strand.
CTTGCCGAAGTTAATCCTCGAACTAGTCGACAGCAATTTAAAGGCAAAAGTACACGGACATTTGACCGATTCAAGAATGACCGTGATGGCGTCAGTTTAATTAATCAATATAATAAGGGTGTTTTTTCACGAAAGATGCCCTCACGGAATAATATCTTTTTAATATCACAAATGTGAAGAGTAAAAAAGATGTCTTGCATTTCTAAAGTGGGAATAAACGGTTATCTCCAGTGTTGTCGTCTGCAAGAGATTGCTCGGGGTATTTTTAGGTCGTTAGGAGATACTTATTACGTAATTCATGTAAATTGGTGTTATATAAAAGTCTGATGAAGACAAGTCCTCCCCAATTATACTGCATCACCCTTAGTTCTGACCAAATCAAGGAAGAAACCCCATGAAGCCACATAAGGAGTGTTTAATTTTGCCGGTGGATAGACTCGATCAAAAAGGGTTTCAATCATATCCGTTTTGTGCAGAATAAGCAAACCTTTTCCAAATGAATGACATGTTAAATATCTTGATGATTTATCAAATTTTGCCACGACTTTGTAAGTTTATATATGTCAAATTTAATGAAATCGTCTTGAATTTAAAAGTTACTGATCCTCTTTTATTTGCTCCAATATTTACTTCACATCCATGCAAAAAAAAAATCTATCGGAGTCAAATGCCGTTTGGTGTCTGCGTATTCGAATTTAAACTCGTCTATTTAAGTCAAAAACAATCAAACAGTTATTGAATTTCTAAACGTTTAACGGAAACTTTCAGACAGTAATCTCTTAACTGAGTTCAAAGTCTAAATATTGACAGACATAGAAATACTTATATATTCTGAATAATGACGTAGGACGGCAAATCAATACTACAAATTAAGAATTGTTTTTAAAGATACGGAAACATGAACGAGGAAGCAACATTGTGTATTACTGTGTTGTACCGTTGTGAAATGGTGGTGTAAATCGTTACAGACGTTTATCATCGAGTCATGTCAATCCTGGTGGAAGGTATAGAAATAATTAGTGTTTATTGTCGGCCTATTCCGTGTTCGTCTGTCATAACGTCCGAGAAAACTGGTCAGAACGAACCAATCCTCCCCCTGTAAGAATTGCCCAACCCTACGTGTACACTACTACCGCCCAGGGCAGCACTAAGCGTCCTAACCTCTCAATCAAAGTCGATTTATATCATATTCAATTCGGGAAATTTCTCTAAAGCACGCGACCACGAGTCCCGATTTGAATCTTAGAAGTACTTTCGTTGTGCAGATATGGAAGTATTTCATTTTTAATAGTTAAAGTAACCTGAGTACCAACTTCCGGTTGTACTTGTATTGTTACTCTTCATGTGATTTGGTTTGTACTCTTGTAACGTTTGAATCATATTGATAAATTCTTAAATAAATGAAAACTTTGAAAATGAAACATTGCCAAACGCTAGTTTTTGTGACTATTTATAGGCAGAAACTAATTTGCATATTATAAATTTATATACTACATGTAAATTGATCGACCCATTTTTTGGATCCTTAATTAGTTGATCGATTAACTGTTTGACTATTCGTCGATCAAATAACTCCTTCATTCATGCATGCATGCGTTAAATGATTTAGAGACTAATCTATTGACTCATAGATTGATTGATACACCGATCGACTCATTGATTGATTTGTTGAATATTTTGTTGATTTGTGAACTCATTGATAGATTGATTGATTGATTGACTCATTGATTTATTGATTAATTTAATTATTGTTGTTTTTTACTTATTGATTTGTTTGTTGATTATTCAGATGGTATGTTGACTCATAGATTGATTGACCCACTCATTGAATAATTTTTGACTCATTGATATACTGATTAACTTAATTATTAATTTCTTTACTCATTGGTGATTGTTTGTTGACTCAACGGTTTGTTTGTTAACTCATTGATTTGGTTGTTGACTCGTTGGTTTGTTTGTTAATCCATTGGGTCATCCGGTTGAATTGTATGGCCATTTTCTAATACTTGTATGTGTATGACAGTTACAAAACGAGAGTGTTTGAGCGTTTACTACACGAATTAGTTGTACTTTACCGAATGCCTGTCACATTCCATGTCTTATTTGAAGATGAAACATTGCATGTTTGTGATGAATGAGAAATATACATCCAAAGCATTGTAACTTAATCATAATTATAGACGAAACGGAAATGCTAATCCAAGCACGCTAACAGTCGTAATCAATTCCAGCACTAACAAAAATAGACAAAGTGCGTTAATTGTTCACGTAAGGATATATAGCAAATGTATCACGTGACATGAATGAATAGCTGGAAGAATTGATCGTACAATAAAACAAGATTAGTTTTTTTACCAACAAAATCATCGAAATTCATCAAAAGATTCAGTTGTTACAATTTCATTCTTATAGCTTTCGATTATTCGATATTGCGATATTAGTGTGGGGTTTATGAGCCAAAGTGACTTGCACTTTAACATTAGACCAATGTGGGCTGCCAAGTATGACTTTATAATTCAAACGCATTGGTACACCTTACCTCACCTGAAGCACGAGCTCGGGGTCGCGAGACATCTCATTCCTGTGTGCTTTTCTGATTATTACAGGGCCAATAATTTATTTTAAAGAAGTATAGTCGTTCAAGCTGTCTAATGGTTAACGAATTGTTCCAATGACAACTGCCGGTTGACTGAAAAGTTGGGATACATAATGTATACAACGTCATGTACATGTAATTGACATATGTTTTCTTATTCTAATTCGTGATTGTTACACGTGGGTTCCAAGTGCCGAGTGTTTGGCGTCATCGGTACCACGCATGTATACGCATACTTATTAAGTTTGTAATGTCCAGCTACAGTTTGTAATAAATTCACAGATGAAAACACAACAGGCGGATCCGGATAGGGGGTTTCAGGGCTTCCGGATAAATTCCCTCCCCTGTTCTTACTATCTTTTTGAAGATTTTCGCATTTGGATCCACACAAACATTTTGGACCTCTCCACCCAGATCAGACTCATGAGCACGTGTAAACTTATGTAGAATGTACAAACAACTTGTTATATATACAATGTGATGTGTATACGATCGCTAGACCTCCACCATTTGGTCGCGGGTTCGATACCTATTTGGGGCAGTCGTTAGGTACTTTCTGCCGGTCGGTGTTTTTTTTCTCCGGTTACTCCGGGTTACCGCCACCACCAAAACCTGGCTCGTTCTTAAATGAACATAGCTGTTAATAGGACGTAAACCATCATAAAAAAAAGTAAGCCAAACCAGACCAAGCAATGAGATGGTTGCCTGTTGACCGACAGGTACATTTATAATATTTTTTTTCTGGAAGATTTGTGGAATCTGAAAGAAATATTTATTTTCTATCTTAATCTCAAGAAAATAAATAATATCTTGCATTTAACCCCGATACTGAATCGAACCACCTGTTAACTAACTCGTTTTTATCTTTAAGAGTTGATCCATAACGTGCTTATTGCTGCTTTTATTTTTAACTTTATGTATATTTTTCAACCGACCAACGCTCTCCCAAAACCCTCCTTGCAAATGTTAACAATCGAGCTACAGGTCTGGTTTTATTGTACACGTATTTTATTTAACATGTTTGTGAAGATATGCAAGCGAACAAACAAAAAGAGTATTTATTTAACCTCTAGATTTATTTTAACCTGTCAAGCTCATGTTGCGAATGTTCAACTGAGCTTACAGCGAAGGTGACTTGGAAAGGTGTATGTAAATATGCCAGTTGCTGATTTCATGTGTTGACGAGCGATGTCGATAGATGTGTGGATGCTATTGATTGAAATAAACATCTGGTATAAAGCATGACGTCATAGTTGGTTTGGTTTGGTTTAATATTATTTAACGTCCTATCTACAGCCTACTGCTATGGTCTTTTAAGGACGGCCTCCCCTAAGTGCAAACTGCATGCGTGTAGTGTATTAGCCTATATGTGTGTTTGTCTTGGGAGGCTGCGATATGTTCATGTTTGTCGCCTTGCAAAAGGCCTAGCGCGTAACTGATGCCGACTTTAAAGTGCTACCTCACTGAAACATACTGCCGAAGACACCCAATGGCGACAAAAATGAAAAATCCTCCCCAAATGATTATGTATAGATTACATAAATAAAACAGGATAACAGCTCTCAAAATCAGAAAAAAACCGCTCTACTTGTTATGAAATGATTACATAAAGGCACGGCGTGATGAAAGAGAACAACTGTATTGCGCTTATTAGATTATTTAGGTCACCTTGCTTATTGTAGGCGTATGGACACACTAGACGACAAAAAGAGTTTCATTAACTCTTTACTAGGTAGAATAGATATAATCACTATATATGTATATATAGAATGGTGGAAAATATAACTCGATATTGGAAAACATTGGAAAAATAATCAACTCAGACCACCAGCGGTCTTCGTTGATTATTTTTTTACTTTCGTTATATATTCCACCAAAATACACGAACATATGTTTTTTAATATAAAGTTGTTTATTTCACCACTAAACCAAAGGAATAATATTTAGAATAAGAATTTCCATATTGTACCATTATTTATATGGACAGCTCTTACTAACTCCCTGTTTGCCATTTCTGTTTCTTGCTTTATTTGAAATGTCGCTGTCATTCGGGTTAAATAATACGACAATAGAACAATTTGCATTTCTAGGATTCAAAATACGGTTTATTTCGTTATCCTGTAATGCAATTGACACTCGTTTTTCCTATGAACTGCATCCAGAAAATAATTAGTGCGTAAGTAACGTACAGTATGTCTTTTGCTACTATATGTGGGTGCTGAACAGGCCCATTAGGCCAATTTAAGTGACTGGGTACAAAAATTTGATAACTCTTGTTGGCGTGAACACTTGATACCCAATTACCTACACCGTGGTATGTAAAACTTATCAGCAGGCACACTAAATAACAACTTAATGATATATGAAAATGATAGATCTGGACTGCACTATTTTAAGTTGATAAAATCGAAAGGATAAAAATATAACACCCAGTCCGTCTATAACGAAATGCAGCGCGTGAAAGGCAGTGTCGATGTTGTATATGCCTCAACGAGAGTAAACATAGCGATTTATAATCAGATATCGTATCGAACAGCCCTCATACAAACAGAGTAGTGCCTATCGAATGCACCCGACGTGAAATAAGTGTAATACATGCTGATTTGGCGAAGGATTGGCTTAACAAAGTAATTTAATTGCTGTGAAATTAATGTTTTGTTAAAAATACTAGAGAATCCGGAAAAGCATGCTATATTGAGAAGTCATATCCTAAAACAATCCTAAAATGAAAACTTAAAATGATCCATTAGATTTGCGGATCATGCTCAAACTCCTCATGTTTGAAACTACATATCAGAACTTTGACATCTCCTGGGAAAGGAGGGCTTTTAATGGTTTTCTTGGCACATTCCGTATTTTCTATTTTCTTTCGTCTCCGAATTTGCAAACCTGTCAAATCTACAATGTGTTGTCAGTTTATACAGCATACAGTCTTTCCATATTTAGTTCATGGTGTCGATCTTTTAACACTTCTTAATCGATGTATGGACAATTTTTTTTAATGCATTGTTTGTTTTATTTTAACAAGAAGAAAACCGGGAACTTGAATGTCAAGGAAAATGTGTCTATTGCAAAGCAAATCTAGTCATTATATTTCAGCTTTTGGCGTGATGGGATACACAGAGGCACGAAAATTGGTTACATCAGCTGGGTTTGAACTAACTGAAGAGTTCACTGTTCAGTTTTTAGATTTTAGTTTTCAAAACAAAACCTTGTGTACAGCAGCTTTGGCCCTAAACTGATGTGTTCTGAGTAATATTAGATATATTATATATATATGTTACCTGAAATTGATTATTTTCCCTAAAGCTTCTAATGTTCCTCTGAATATCTCAGTTTGGGCCCAAATATACCTGCTTTTACCAAAACTCATGTCTTTGTGCTCTAAAATAAACTTGGCAATGGTTTTATTTTTATAAATGGTTTAAAAAAGGTATATGTATATCATCATATTGCATTAGTACAAGACTCGATTATGTCAGATAGTTATTGGCTAGACGCGTGTATTTATTTGTTGTATTTGTAATCACATTCAGCGTATTTCACCATTTAAAAAAATGTCATTGAATTTAAACTGAAACAACATTTTTTTGTGAATGACGCATGGGTCCTTTTGCGTTTGTAATAAACAGAAACAAATGTTGAGATTAAAAGAAATCATGATGCCCGAGTGATTCACACAAACCAAATACACACTTGTCTGCCTCTCAAGTAACATGAACACCGGACTAATTTGTCTGTCACTCTACTAAACAAGAGTAATTTGTCTGTCATTTCACTAAACCTTACCGTTAGTTTTACTTGTCTGTCACTCTACTAAACCTAAACGCTAGTTTAACTTGTCCGTCTCTCTACTAAACCTAAACGTTAGTTTAACTTGTCCGTCACTCTACTAAACCTAAACGTTAGTTTAACTTGTCCGTCAC
>JAULCA010233256.1:5751-27071 GCA_032360845.1 Crassadoma gigantea
TGACATTGAGACAACAGAAAGACTTGTACCGATACCCCTGAATAATGAGAATAAAACCAGATGTTCTAGAAGTACTTCATCAACGACACCCGTCTTGTATACCTTGGTCAAATTCAAGTAATGTCGAGTTTTCTAAAGAACAGATCACGGAACGTTGCTGAGCAATGTAAAAATGTCGGTATGTATATCACACAAGGAATACAGATGTTTCTCACAGGAGACAAATACACCTTAAACTGTTTATTTCGTGAGCATTCCAACCATCTAGCCATATTTAAGCCACGGGAACAAAAGTGACTGCATACCAGTAATATAAATTTATTTCATGGGAGCGAAATCCGGGAGCCGAAGTCGATACGAAACGATTGCAAATGAGAAGCAGTAGCAAATATTCGGAGGCAAAACCAGCAGCCATTGAATTATTGCAGTCTTCTTTACCACATGATACCAAAGTAAAAAGTGTTTATAAATCATTTTATGATACTACTATACTACACCTGATTTCTAATTACTTCTGAAAGAATAAATGAATATTTAATTATCGTAGGTAATTGTCGCTAGTATGACCTATAATTTCAAATTTGGTTAATTCGTCCGTCCATTACTAGGATATCTTTCCAATTAGGGCGAAATTAAAACCAATTGACCGTTAAAACGCGAGGCTATGACTCTGAGCACAATCACCGCTGAGTTTTCGTTAGAAATAAATGTGATTTTTATTATCAAAATCATATTAAAATGTCACGAAAAATGGACAGATCTGATTCATTCCTTAATGTTCGATAGAAATAAAATGCTGGGTTTCAGACGATCGCCTCTTCACAAAGGCATGAGGTACAAGCTGTATGAATGTATAGCAAGGCTCGTAAATTAGAGTCTATTTAGAACCCTTCTATAAAATGTATTAATCAGAGAAAATTGATACGATTGCCCTGAACACCCTTTTAGAAGGTATGCCTGGTAAATGCTGAACCATGAAACATTATCCAGTTTATTCGTACTAAAGAACTGGTGATTTTTAATATGGAATACATGACACCTGATATTCGTGTACATTTTATATGTGGGAAAATCTGGGATTTACCTGTATACACCGCAACAAACATCTCTATATGGAGTTAACATTTGATCAGAGAATTATGGATCTTTTTCTTTCTTTCTTTCTTTCTTTAATCCTTTCTTTCTTCTTCTTCTTCTTCTTTTTCTTCTTCTTCTTCCTCTCGCAGATGTACAAAATTGTATGCCCTGGATCAATCTTCAAGGTTTAATTATTGCATGCGATAACCTCTCACACTTGTGTAAATAACAAAACTGGACGTGTATTCAGCGGAAACATTTGGACCTAACGCATTAACAACACATGAATAGACGTTTTACTGTTTCAATTCTGTTTCTATGTATATAACTTTTCGTATTTGCATGATAGCCATCCTATCACTGACGTAACTAATATGTTTTTAAGGCATTAGCAAAATCATCTATGCTACACAATTCATTGACGTAGCAATTTGATCATCCAAATATCACCCATACCAAAAGGTGACCAGATGATTGAAGTAAAAACTGCGACATTGAGATATTAATAAAGTAAATTAGGCACACTGTAACAATTCAGTGATTTCTTGTGGTAAAAACAAATTCATTGAGGAAACAACCAAGTGATAAAGAAAAAGCAAAGTCGGTGTGGTTATCAGTTGGTTAAAATAACCAAGAGTTTTAGGTAACAACCAACAGATTGAGGTAACGACGAACAGATTGAGGTACCAACCATGTGATTTATTGATTGATTGATTGATTGATTGAAGCAACAACTATTGATTATGAAAATGTGATCGAGGAAACAACCAAGAAATTGATGTAATAAAGCTAGTGATTGAGTTAGCAACCAAGTAAATTTAACTTAAATGTCTACTCATTGATTAATGTAACTACCAAACCATCGAGATAAGTCATAAAGATAACTACAATGTCGTACAAGCTAATAATCTCACTTATTGATTTAACTATCAAACTATTAGGTAAACCTTTTTCATCGGAATGACACAAAATATTTGACGTTACAACCAAACCAATTAATTGACGTAGAAAACTCCTCTTCTACGTAAGAGCCTTTTCGTGGTATAACAGAAGGGATTAATCAATGAATCAATAATTGATGTAACAACATGTTGAACTTACTTTAAAATAGTTAAACATGAAGTGTGCGTCATGATTTGGAGGTGCATGAAATACTATATATATAGCTATTCACTGGTTGACAGACTATACAGCGCTCTCTATGACTGAATGACCCTAAAATATCTATGTGTCCACTTCCATAGGACTGCAACTTCACAAGACGAACAAGCCAAGAAATGTATGTAATTGACTTGACATACTTAATGAATAAGTGGTATAAAAAAAACATAAGACTGAGTAATATATAAAACCTTTGGCGCAAGCCGAATTACTGTTGTTAGAGACAATTCTCTGATATAAGGGATAAATATGTCAGGGGTAAGTCTTTGATGTAAAGAAAAAAAACATTTATTTAATGGTTAAATTATCGATTTAAGGATAACTGGGGCCAGTTGTTCAAAAAGTGATTAGCTTAATCAGTGATTAGAACAATTTTTTAATTTTTGTGTATTATTATTATACACAATTTAATATTATTCTTATTATTAAATTTATTATTATTGTTATTATTATTATTTAAAACACAACCATTGAATTAGTTACAACTCCCCAGACATCAAATATTTATTGAAGTTGGTTTACAAGCAATATTGTGAGATTTTACCTTGTATATTGACAAGGTTATTACAGGTTGAAAATTGAAACAGCGATCCAGCTAATCACCGTTTGAACAACTGGGCCCAGATTGATTGGTGTAATCCTTAGCGTATGAGACAATCATCGGTGTAAGAGACAAATCATTTTAAGAGACAAATTGTTTGCGTAAGAGACAAGTCGTTCATTTAAGAAATGTGTCATCAATGTAAGTGAGAGAACATAGGTGAATAAGTCAAATCATTGGTTTGGTGAAAGTATTGTACCATCAATGTGAAATAAATTATGTAAGAAACAAAACATGATAGACCGTTTTCCCATCCTTCACAGGCCTGACTCCCGTTTTAGCCGGGATATATCAGCTTGTCACCTCATAGGAAGAAATAGCTTTGTGCCGATAAGCACGTGTTCAATTGTGACATCATAAAGTGTGGGACTGATAAGTGTGACGTCATCAAAAGTGAATGTCGATATGCATACCCACATGTGTTTTTGTTTATAAACATTGCAGACTTTTGTCGGTGGAGTTGTGATTAAAATAATGGGATGGGAGAAAAAATAGCCATCCCCTACCTCGAGGTTGTAACAGAGAAAGTTCCAACCCTCGGGTTAGAAAACCAAAAAAACATCACCCCTCGGGTTTGAGATTTTTCTGTCACACCCTCAAGGTAGAGGAAGATACTTTTAATCATTGGTGTCATAGGCAAATCGTTGTTATACATCAACCCTTTATACAATGCACAGAAACATAATAACAGACATGTATTCCTGTCATGAGTAAAACAGCCCCAAAACAATGGTTTTGATAATTAGACGCCTCGTTATGTACTTGGTACGTGGTGACGCACTTGCCTCATACATCTTATAGGCCAGAAGCAACGAGAAACCTTTCAAAACACAATCAGTATAATTTGGATTGAACACCATTACTGGAATATCCAGAGGGTAATCGACGTGTTTTAACGTAAACAAAAACTAATTTAGATATGCTTATTTGAACATATAATTAAGGTTCCTTTGTTTTTAATTATACAAGGGCATGAATATTCATACTAGAAAATGACAATTTATGTATACGTAAAAGAAATATACGAAATTGAGCTGATATTTTTTATCTTAACGCTATCTTTGACATTTCAAGTTGTTAGCAAAATCAACTTGGAATAAAAAAAACTATTGCAGCGCTTTGTTTGTTTGAACAGCAGATTTTAATAAACTGACAGGAGTATGGGCCCCATAAACTACAAGACTTTTTATAACAGAACGTTAGCTTTGGAAAACTAGATATCCATGTATTATTATCTTACACAAATAATGTACACTTGTACGCAGGGTTTCAAACACTTTATTTTGGTACTACAGTGTGTTTTGTTCTCTATGTGCGTTTATCATTGCTGTTCTATCAAAAGCTCTTCAAGTACACACATACCTGTGTTAGAATATCAAATTTTAATAGTTTATTGCTGTCAAATATCTTATATGTGTTTTTTCGAGGTTGCTACAACTTCTACTGTGTCCAGAGAGACATATAATATACCACTACAGGATAAATGAGATAGTATCTCTATTCAAATTTGTGTTGACAAAAAAATCATGACGGTTTGAATTTCATTTAGCAGTATCATTTAATTTGAAGCTACTGATATAAAGGTTGAACAAAATGTTGCTCTGACTCATAACAAGAACAGCTCCAGGCGTACAATTTAGGCTCTATATAAGTCTTTGATGGCAAGATTTTTTTTAAAAAACTTTTCCCCTTTAAGAAAGGTATGAATCACTTAAATTGATGTTTTGATGATAATTTTCGTTCTCAGCATTCCAGATTTTATGTGGAAAAATGGCGGTATTGTTGTCAGCTGGCATTACCAGGCGGGCATATGAACTTATGCATGGACGCCCTTTAACAAAAGAATATGATGGTCCAATTACGTCATTAAGCTATCAGTGAAGGATCGGAAAGTCATTGGCTATTAATTTGATCTGAGATACCACAAGGTTGGTGGTGCAGAAAGCAACTGACTTAAAGAAAGCACCCTACCAATTTTCATCTTAATCAGAGTCATTCAAGCGTTTGTATTGGGTAGATGTTTACATATAGATATAAAAAACGTTTAATGGAGGGAATAAACGCAATTAGGTAGCATATTACAGGTGACAAAGATAATTTGGTCAGTAAAATGATGAAGTAATCATGATTTTATGATGTTTACTCTGTATCTAATTGGCGTATATAGGTTTGATATAATGGCTCATAAATAATACAGATGACTTGGGATCTGACAAATTACGTACCTTTAAAATGTGACACATAAGAACAGATGTCATTACTGAAGTAGATCTCTATATATTATATACAGAAAAAGGTCGCCATGATCTGTGCAATCACGTGATTGCCAGTTTGATAAACATTATGAGAAATAAACAGTCGCATAGCAATTTCTTCTCATTTATTGTTAATTTTATCCTCGGCGGAATAAATTAATTAACAAGATAATAAAATATGCAGTTTATTCACTTATTAACCCCTTAACTATTATATATATCATTATGTCTTGGTCAGGGATAATATTATTCCATAATGTTAAATATTAGATGATACACATTTTCTCTACCTTCTCATTGGTTGGATTATAATCACGTGGACGTTGGTTATTTGTGATGTTGACACGATATTGCAATTTTTAGAAAAAGCAAGTCAATGTTAACATTATGACGTCATTTCAATTTTAGCATCACAATGCTCTCTGCCGAATGCAGGACTTTCCTCGTAGAATCATTTTCAATGATTAAAAGACATTATCCAGAATGTAACGTAACAACACAATGACTTTTGATATGAACCTAGGGAAGTGTGATGAGCGAAATGAAGTCGAGATCAATTTCACTTTTGCATGTCAGTATATATTGTACCTTCTTATTCACTGCAACAAAATTTAAGAACTAATAAATGTCACTACGTGGAGTGACGTCAGCACACTTTGTGACGTCACTTTTGTATTATAATGTCACGTGTAGCATCGACATTGTCCTTTCGTAATGCAGAGTTATCTGCTCTTGTGAGAAGGTATTGATTTTTACGTCACTAGTTTGCGTGAGAAAATAACGTCGTTTTCTTACAAATTTATGACGTTACTCTCATGAACAAATAACGTAACAATCAAGACCTGCTCACAAGAGCAGATCACTCTGCATTACGAATTGATGAATTTTCCCTGTTTATGCAGGGCGAAAATAGTATGGCTAATTTATTTTGGTATACAGTTTATCATAAACCAAACACTTATGAAACACACTTCATCAAAGAAACAATAAACTGCAGAATTAAACAACTAAGAAAAAATAAAAGATATGTTATAAAGTTTTTATCATAAAACGATTTCTTAGAAACAGAAATTAACCCAGAAATAAAACCTTGCTGAAACATGGAAAACATCAAAATAAACACAACGCAAATATAACCTTGAAATTACTATGAAAACAAGGACAACAGAAACATGAAGAAATGTAATAATTTTGTAAACAAATGTCAGATTCCTTTTACAAAAATAATATACATGTAAAAAGAAACGAAACAAAAAAAAACCAGGGGAAAAGGGGCGTGGTCCTAGAATTACGAATATCTTAGTAACACAGAAGCAATAAGACGTTTAGTTATATGGTAAGTTAGATTTTGAATACCATCTCAGAATCTCAGAATACCTCTGTCAGAGATAATTATCCGTTTACTAACAGAAGTACATACAATTACCGGCAGTTCTTTACCACGCGTAAAACATTAATAGAGACATACCACAAACGAGAAATAAATCTAACTGTACATTAGCTGTCTGTGATGTCTAAAGTATTTCGCTGATTACAAAAGAGGGTGATCATATTCCCATTATCTTCATTGTAAAATACGTAAAATTATCACAGTATTTCTGATATGGAATGTCATCACTAATCAGTGATAATTATACTCAGACATTTTCTGTGAAGCCATAATGATTTTGTTTGTGTTTTACGTCCTAGTAATAGTTATGGTCATTTAAGGACGAGCAAGGTTTTTGGTAATAGAGGGGAACCGGAGTACCCAGAGATAAACACCGACCTGCTACATCTACCTGCTACGCCCCACGACCTGGTGGTGGAGGGCCTGAGATGTTGGACGGTCAGATGCCTTAACCTCATTGACATCGCGACTGATATTGACAAGGGAACCATAACGGCAAAAACAGTTTCATCCTATTTAATAATAATAAAATGAGTCCCCTTACTGGCTCGGTCAAACAATGAACCTGTTGTAGGTCTTCTATGTATGAGGCGACGAATGTGAACAAATGTGTGTGTATGGTTGGGGGGGGGGGGACTGAGTCATTAACTGCAAGGGCAAAGGAGATCATAATTGATACGCTTCCCCATTGTACATTCTTATCTTTGACAATTTACTTTTTTTCTGATCGGTGATGCTGGCCTAATCACCCGATCACCCGTATTCTTACGTGAACTATCGTAACAAGTTCAAAACAAATCATGGCTTATAAGTATTCGGTACAGTATTTGTACGTATGGTTGTATCATACCGTAATGTAATGGAATCAAAATGCATTATTTCGTGAAACATGCGATCCCGGCACCTCCGATGAATTAGTTTCAGTTTTATTTATTTGTTTATTTGTTTATTTATTTCCTGATTTTTTTGCGTACATATCTAAACGATATTCCTGTGAAAATATATATAACATTTTGTAAATATTTTTCCCGGTTTCGAAATATTTAAGTGAGTGAAACAAATAAATAAAAAAATAGATTCCATATCTTCTTGTTACATCAAAATAGTTTTCACAGTTTAATATTTTTAATATTTAACATGTACTGGAAACGTAAACACTTCCTTGAACGGCATACCATATTGGCACAAGTGTCTCAGATATTTCCTGTATGCACTAAGGCAGTTTCGGTGGTTAATTTTCGAATCTGTATTTTCTTTATGCGAGTATGAAAAGAACGAGCTGGAATCTAAATACGAGTGTCGCCTTTTTAATTGCATTTAAAGTGTCATACTGAAAGATGAAAAGGGTGCTAATTAAGGACACTACGTGTAATAGCCACCTAGTTGTAACGCTACTTAATTATATAATCATTTAACCTAATGACGAAAACCTGTACACATGACCTCACTGCAGTCAGGCAAGTACAGAATAACGCCCCCTCGACATGAGACCGAGGCTACCCGTGTGCCCAAACCTGATTTATAGAGGGTAAAATGTACGTACACTCATTTAATGATGTGATGAAAGACTTTAATTGTAAAGTAAACACGATGAAAGGAGAATGATAAAAGACACGAATGGAGGGATAAAACACTGAAATATCATTTTATCTTTCAAATTATAATCTTGTCAAATGTTCTATCCGGTAGCCACACATTCATTCCTTTGACTAACAACTTACTATGTAGCAATTTTCTTACCGTTATTTTAAGATAAGCGGAGAATTGGCGATATAATAAAACAAAGACGTAGCCAGCATTTGTAACATGGTAAAGATGATGTGTGTCTTCTGAAGTAATCTAATTGTGGCCGTGTTTAATGTGTATCTTGAACCCTGTGGGTGTGAACAAGTCTAACGCTATTTACTTGTGATGGGTAGCGTAGATAATAGATAAGCGTTTGGGAAAAGCTTCTGTGTTACTTTATATCTACTAACGTCTATCTAACAATTAAAACACAATATGAGTACACAGCAACACTCATTTGATGGTAGTTTCCGTGTTAGTTGATAGAAATCTTTCGCACATTTTTTTCATGAAAATGTTTGAATCGCAATTTACTTATTAAAGATATTTGGTACATTATTGTGAAACCAATCTCCTCCTCAGAAGAGTTTCATTCTAAGAAACTTGAAAAGGAAGTGATATGAATACAATATACAGTGTATGTATTTAATGAATAGTTAAAAAGGAAAAAGAAAAAATGCACAATGACGTATGCATGTACGTCGTCTATATCGCGAAATTTGGCATTATTAGTTTAGTTTAAATATACACTTTATTCAATATGTTGGAATTTTATTATCTGAAAAATAACAATAAAAAAGCGTTTCAACAAAACATGGGAAACATGTATATGTGTTATTACAATGAAACGAAGCATTCTTATATCTATTTGGAAACAAACCCACTCCTTTAAGGAATTTCTTGTACAATGACAATCTACATTCAAAACAAATATGTACAATGTACCTGGTGTTTCCAACAGGAACGCTATACTTGACACGGAAAATATATGGACAAACTCTACAAAGACTGCCAACCAGGAGATTGACAACATCCCTGTTGTGTTCAGTGAAACGTTTTTAACTAGTTTATCATGAGTGTTCATATACCCTTCAAGACAGCGGTGTTTTGGCCTAACGGCGTCAATAGAAACAAAATGCCGGTTTAAAGAGATAATGGTGGCCTTGTGTCAATGATGCAATTGTGTGACGTCATGGCGTAAAGGTCAAGGTGAATAATTTATTTCAGGAATGATTTTTTTTTCAAAATTCATGAGGTCATAACGACATTGGCTTTTTGGATATATTTACAAAGAATCGCATACGCCAATCATGGAATATGTCCAAAAAGCCAATATTGTTATGACCTCATGAATGTTGAAAAAATAAATTTCAATTCTTATATTAGCATCTATTAAGTGCTTTGAATTTTCCGATGTAAGTATAAGTAAAAAGAAATACAGGTGTGTTATTTTTCTACTTACACATTGGGGCAACGCAGTAGCGAGAACAGCGTGTTTTCGTGGGAAAATGTAAAACTTTCGGTGAGAGTCCTATATGGTTTTGCTGATGGCCCTATGTGGTTAACAACATGACAGCAAAACGAACAGAAAAATAGTTTCATTTTCAAAATTCAATTCATTAAATTTATGCAAGTCGTATATCATTTTCAAGTTTTTCACTTATACTATTTAAGCTTTAAATTAAACCAATAATGCTTAATCTTAATCATATTTGCATAACAAAACTACACCGAGGGCTGTTTTACGATGGACGTCTACTAACTATGCCCTGTGCTACGTCATTGTCGTGTATCAATACGCAGTGATGAGGTCACACATGTTATGCAAAAATGAATGTCATTTTTGTCAATATGTCAAGCATACAGAATGTAATTATCAAAATGATGAGATAATTCACGTAGTTTGAAATGAATATAAGAATCGTTGTTAAAATAAAAAATATAGATTGATTTGTCAAATATTTCTGTAACAATAGTTATAACTATTATAAATTAACTTTTTCCAACTGAAAATTAGCGCGGAGAGTCTTAACGTGGTTGGAAACCGTAGAACAAACCCGCGTAGACGACATCATGCCTTGTTCACGTCTAAGCGGGGAATCGGATCCTCCCCGTCCATGTGAAAGGGATGTCGTTATCCACTGCGCCACCCGCTCACCCATTAAGGTCTTTTCTTTCTGAAAATTCATTATACAACCCCCACCACCCACCCCACCCCCACCCCACCCCCTTTTTCCCGCCCTGTGTTTATTACTGCTTACTTGTACGTCACTTCACAGTTCCTTCATCATGATTGATTGCGACGATTCATTGATAGATGTATTATAGAGAGAAAACTCACAATAGAATTATTACAAATGTATTTACAACTAATAAATGAAATTGAAGTACAAGCAGTATCTCATCAGCATTTCAATAATGGAGTTATTTTACAACACATGCTCATGTCGCTCAAGAGCAACAACCCGATGAGATAAAACTAACAAATTATTAACGAAAGCATTTAATAATTCATAGTTAATATAACGATAATCCAGTTATCTCCCTTGAGTGAATTGCCCGCAGTTGTGTCTGCCATTATTGTGCGGGGTGGGCCTTATCGTGATGTTTACTTTCTTGTACTATTGATTTATCAAATATCTGTTTATGTAACTCTAATCTCCGCTCCAAGTTTTATAATACCTAACAACAGGTTTTAGGTAAAGCAATTATTTGATAGAAAGATTTTTATTCTTGATAACTAAACATTTCACATGGCGTAATTACCTAATAATCCTTCAGACGACGGAAGCGCTGGAAGATCAGCTCAAGAGCTGAGTTGGCGAGCCCGTGTACGCTAAACATGTACTGCTCATACTTATGGTCGTTGCAATATACGTTCTACAAAGTTAATCTTTAACGGAAGATCTAAGCTGTTGAATTAGACGGATCACTAGACAGCTGTTACGGATAGACTTTCCCGTGTCTTTTCAAATTTGTCTGGAGCATTCGGATATGCTGATCAGAAAGTTATTTAGCAATTTATCACACTCTTCTGTACAAACGCCGAATCACGCGAAACAGTTATTAAGAGCCGTACGGCTTCATATAGAGTTTGTTTTTGATGTATGTTACTCCAAAATTACGCTATAACGCTGTCGGGTAGTTAAATAGCTGTGTATAATCTAATTTAGTCGGAAGCGTTTGGTTTTGGGTAAATGACATTCACTTTGTGTAATTTTCTGTACTAAAGACTTGATTTTCATTTAATTAGCCTCTTAGAAACACATTATCGTACATATACATCTCTCATTACACTAGACCCTCTAAAATTATATCGCGAGGTCCGCAATTATATGTATGAAATGTGTATGGTTAAAAGCTCAATGGATCCCTATACCGTTTTACTGAATGATTTAAGGTGTCTGGGGGGTTTATTGAGTAGTGTGATTCGTTTCTAGTATTGGGGGTTTAGGTACCCTACAATGTGTTATACGATGTCCTGTATTTCTCCGAATGTATTAACATTTATGCTATTTCCTTTCAAGTTCTTCTTAGCATCGCACGCCTACATCAAAGACACCGCCATTACGAATCAGTTCTTATTCCAAATGATACATAGCTATCAAATCAGTTCCATACAGAAACGTTACTCAAAACTCACCAAGCATGCAAACATTGGGACTGTCAATGGCGTATCTGGAATCGTTTGCATATCCGCAATTCAATTAATAGTATAAATGCACGAGCTTCTAATCAGTTACATAAACAAACGTAAATAGCGTGTGGAGTATCGGGAATACGACGCATATCTCATACTGTTGCGCCTTCATCAAACACTTGAAAAGTTGTACATCTATTTACGGGAAACTTGAAACTAATAGAATATTTCGTTTTGTTTAGAAAAGAAAAAATTCAAGTAATGGTGTTATACACTGTATAAGGAGAAAAGTGATTTTGTAACACAAGCAAGATAGATAAAATGATTTTGGCGAAAATTGATTTTCAATTTTATTTACTTTATTTTACTAGAATAGTGTAAATAGTCAATATGAACAAAAGATTTTGTTCATTGGGTATGATTGTTAGACGTTGTCTAGTTCAAATACCAAATTACTTGTAATAAGGACATTGGCATTGATGAAAATATTTTCATTAAGATAAGCATTGAGTTTATGTTTCATTCGATGTCCGATCCCTTTAAGTTGCATGTAAGTATTACTTATAGGTTTGCATAAAAGTTGTTAAAACGTAATTATAGGGACATTGAAAAAAAGTCTCCAAAATTTGGTATTCCATACAGCTAAATATATTTGTTTCATTAACAAAATGATTTTGCTTTTGCTGATATTGTATTTCAAAATTAAAAAAATGACGGTTCATACAGCACAACAATCTGAACATTTTCTTGTGACGTTTCGTCGGCTAGTACGATAAGTAACAACCATCAGGGAAATGAGCAGTAAAGCGGACATGTTCATGCATGTACAATGTAACATAAAATATAATCATATATATCGCACAAGTAATCAAAATTGCAAACAGAAAATATTTCTTTGGTTGTGCTAAATGAATCTGTATACATCATATCCTAACCAATTTGAAGAAAACGTTTCGAATAAAATGTAACGGTAATAATACATTGAAACTATGTGAATATATATGATTAACAGTGGATGTCTGGTTGAATAAGATGACAACACTGCATCATTAATTGATAAATACACTCCAATGAAAATAATCGGGTTTGACTGTATGACGTCACGTCTTTATGCTATTATATACAATGTTATGCCATTCGAAATAAAGTTCCATATCAGTTAATTCCGTATCTTTGATGTTATGAACAATAATTTAGTGTTTTTTTCGAGAAAGTGAGATGTAAATAAATATATGAATTCTACATTGAAGTCATTATTAAATCTGCTATCAAAAGGAATTTCGATTTCTTTTACCGGAATACTTGAGGTTTTGTTTTTAAATGTCGTTAAGTTAATATGTTTTGTTACCTTAAATCAACAACAAATATACATGCATATGTATCAAGCTGCAGGGCAGAAAAAGAAACAATGCAGAGTTCATTGCAAAACCGCGAAGTTGTCAATGTTCAACTTCAATTAATAAGAGTAACAAAACTGAAAAAAATTTAGAAAGCCGAAATAACTTTTTTTTCACAAAATTGTCGACATGTCAATTTAGTACACTTGTTAAAACAATACATCCGCTATTTTAGTATATTAACTGTTAAGACAAACGATTTTTCCATTGGTGCCCAAATAAGGTTAATCAATCAAATGTGTAATAGTCTGCAGAACTTTAAATAAAAATTATAATATAATGAAACACGTAACGTATAATCTTTAATGATTTCAATGCATATTAAGTTCATCAACAATATCAAAACGAGTACTAATTTCATTACATCTGTCATATAATAATCAACCTTATTGTCCCGAATCGAAACCCTCATGAGGTCTTTAATGATATTAAATCAAATTTGATTGATAAGAAAGCAGTAACACATGAATAGTAATCATTATATTGTTTTCTTAATCTCCTTACATCATATGGTTTTATACTGGTACAATGTATTTAACCTTTCGTTCGGAGTCTCCGTATTTCCGTTTTTGTTTTTATTTGTCGACTTGTTGTTCCGATTCTGTCCTTTGTTCACGACGTGGTACAGTCTTCTTCATTTTTTTACCCTGATCTGTTAAATGACGATAAGTCAAATTTATTTCCTCTTAATTGATGTATTCGTCCCTGTAGATAATGATACAGAAGATGCCCTAGTTTCCCTCTATATTTAAGCTGTATATAAAACCCGACTCGCGCCATTCGTCTGATCTCAGCAGACGACTTGTATTGTGCTATTCAATGACTCGATCCTCTCGCAAAATTATACTTAAATCTATCCTTCAATTAGTGTATAAAAACATTAATTAGCAACAATATCATTTAACATGTAAAATTTCCAGTAAAGGGCCTGTTCAACACTATGCATTCATACCCCAAAAAACACCGGTAATGCTTAGGTAAAGGGTAGCAATTCTAGGAGGAAAGGTGACAAAACTTTAAACCTCCTTCCCTTTATTCCTTGGCATCATTAGATACTTAACAATGACTATTAGTTTCTAATTTAGAATAAAAAATTATATCCTTAAATTTAAACAAAGTAAATTTATGCAGACGCCACTACTTGGCTCCAGCTGTATTGAGAAGCCTACTGCTGACATGACGGGGCAGCGACTACAGAGTACCAACAATGGCTAAAATGAAGGGGGATGACGAGAGAGGATCTAAAGCCGAAGTCAGGCCGAATTGTGATCCGTTTTAGCCCGAATCATCGGGGCCCAATTATCCGACACCATATCGCCATAATTACAGCTAATGATAGGATGGCCAACCTTCAATGTTTGGAGACTTGTTTCTACACAACAGAATATTCAATCGTTTAGCTATTAACATGTCGCAAATTTTAAATAATTGATTAAATGTATCGTTTAATTTTGAACAAATGACATTAAATTATCACCCAATGCTTCCAATATCGTATGCGTGCTTTTAACCTGGGATCTACGTTTCCACCGGCGCCGCTGCCTCGCCACAGACGCCAGGGAAAATCTTCGTTTAAGGACTTAATCCTTAGGTGTTAAGTCTGAATTTGATTTAAACTACTACATTGCCACGAAATGAATGAAAATTGATGAGATTGAAGGTCAATGGATCTGTTTTCACTAAATTTTACAGACTTCGTTTCCTCTTTCGGTTGCTGCCGGAAAATTCCAGCACACGTTTTTGTTCTTACAAGAGTGCTTGTATACCGCATACATGATACAGGGTATATGTAAACTATATCACGCAATAATAAGTTCTAATACATTAATTAAATATATGATATAAAAACATAATTCCATATATAAAAGGTATTATACAGATCTTTGCATATAATTGTAGGTAACAGGTACATGATGTATATACTCTGGATTCTTTTTTATGAAACATTGCAACTTTTGTCTTTTTACATTATTCTGTGTTATTATAAAAAAAATCATTTAATTGTTCTCAAAAGTCATTCAAGCAATAATGTTAAGTAAATTAAGTTATATTTCAAACTACTTTGAATGCTCGCCATTATTTCGGTTTTTTCTTTTCTTATTACAAAAACAATTTTTAATGCATTTATCATTATTGTCCAATATATAAATTATATGATTTCTCAAATCGAATTGACTGACAATTAATATGTAAGTAATATGTAATATCTAACAAAGCGTGCTATATAACAGCAAACGTCCGAGCAGGTAAAATTCATATTATCCTGGTGTTGGTTTTCATTACCTTAATTAAAGCAATACTCACAGTACGCTGTGTTGCTGTATTCATGATGAAATTGCCTTCAATTACGCTAATAAACTCACCTTTAATTACTCTGATGAATTCGCCTTCAAATACGCTGTTCAATTCGCTTTCAAGTACGCTGATGATTTCTCCCTCAATCAAACTGATGATTTCTCCCTCAATTACGTAGGTCGAAAGTCAAAATACGGGTTACGTGTTCTGGTATACAGCAGTCACTTGCCATATTTTGTATCATATTTGCATGTAGCTACAATACTGAGATATTACGTACATAGTGATCGAAACGAAAAATCATTTTTTAGATACATGCTTTTATATCATCATCTCCCTCTAGCATTCCTATAAATGTGGATTTTTTAAACAAAAAAAAAAGAAATTAATTTAAAGCTTTCAAATAATCAGTGAAGAATAATTTCGACGTTTTCTTTAATCAATGTTCATGCATACAAATCACAAATTGAATTACATTAAGTATAATCATTTCATTGTGAATACAAACCACTAAGGTGAACTTACAAACCAGTAAGGCGAGTACGCAACCATTAAGGCAAGCACACAAACCATGAAGTCGAGCAAAGAAACCATTAAGGCGAGCACACAACCATTAAGGAAAACACACAAACCATTAAATCGAGCACACAAACCATTAAGGCAAACACACAAACCATGAAGTCGAGCACACAAATCATTTAGGCGAACTTACAAACGATTAATTCCAGCATACAAACCATTAAAGCGAACTTACAAACCATTTAGGCGAGCACACTAACCATTAATTGGAGCATACAAAACGATTAACTCCAGCATACAAACCATTAAGGCGAACTTACAAACCACTAAAGCGAGCACACAAGCCATAACTAGGCAAACACACAACCCATAAGTGGAGCAAACTAACTATTTCGGCGAACTTACAAACGACCAAGCCGAGCATAAAAACTATCAAAGCGACGATACAAACCATTTAATTAAATATGTTGAAAGATCCTTGTGTATTGGAAATTAAGTAGAACTTGTTTATTATTCAGTCCTTTTTATTTTCATTTTTCTCACTTATCTTTAATTTAAGCATTAATCGATTAAATCATACTACTATAGGGTTTTTCGCATTGTTATGTGAGTTTGAATTTGTTTTTTATGTACATTTGTTTAGAGGATGCGAGTCTTTGTAACTGTACAAATATTCACATTAAGGACCCCCGCACCACTACCAAGGTCTGTAACTTTGCTATGGAAACCAATATTGCCGGCATGACTATAGCTTTTGTAGGAAACCTTCAGTTAGATAAGACCGGGGTTCGAACCCTTTAGTCCAATGTGCTATACTATCCCGCTAGGAGACTGAATTATCTGCTCCATGAAAAGTTCCTGGCCAAGCTGTACAATAATACAAAATTAAGAGAGGTAACTGTTTATAGGCAAATTCAGAGTACAATGGGAGAGGCATCCTTAGCTTTTCACAAATGAGTTTTTGAAACAATATTCGGTTAATAAGTGTTGACAAACGTTTCCTGAAGTGAGACACACAAACTATTTGTCTAGTCTATACCATTTCCTCTGACCTGTCGAGAGAGCGTTTCTAAGTTAAGATTACTTGTGCCTAATCCTTTTTGTTGAATGATGAATAAAAAATATCTTTAAATCAAGGGTCCTCCCTATACCACTACAAACAAACTGTAATTCTAAATTTATTCTGAATCGAGTTTTTGTACCTTTATGGTACTCAGTAATATTTTACCGAAATATTTCTGAAAAGAAACACATTCCTTTGGGAACTTTTGTAAATGGAAAGGCTGGTCGAGTGGTGCAGTGGGTAGCACAATTGCCTTTCACCAAGGCGGCCGGGGTTCGATTCCCCGACCGCACCTGAAGGTATGGGGTTACCTGCCCGACCACGTGGGTTTTCTCCGGGTACTCCGGTTTCTTCCCACAATAAGACCCATCGCGCGCTATCATCCGGGCCAACAAGAGTGATTAATATAAGTTGAAATAGCTTGGTTCATAATTGTTGTAAAATAAATACAGTTTATAGTTTTCAATGGAAAGGGAAAAAACATCATAAACAACAACAAAAAAACATACAAATCAACAACAGTTTTCTGAGAGTAAAAAAAAAGCAGTGAGACCGACCAGGAGTCAAACCATTGACTTCCAATTAGAATACAGTGCTTTAATCAACCTTACTATCTACTGATTAGCTACATGCCACTAAGCCCAGTCCCACTACAGTTATAAATAATACTAAAATTAAGGGGAGGTAACGGTATGTATGAAAAACTACAAATGAATTTTCTTGCTCTATAACAAATGCATGCCCAAAGTAGAGCAAGGACCGTTAAAATCATATAAACTCACTACGTCAGTAATATTCTTTCCAAAAGTGTTCCATACGAAGGAATTTAACGCATCATTATTCGTGAGGAATTATTCTGAGTAGATTATTGTAAAATGTCTATACATAGTTGGCTTTAACACTTTGCAGTTTTACTAGATACAATTCGTAACGCGGGATGACTGTGTCGTGGCATTATACTTGTTATGTTTGGCGAGTTCCTATAATAATTCTCATAAAACCATTTACGAAAAATTGTGATGTATCGATCGCAAAAATGACAAAATTAAAAATTTAGAGTTCTGACCTCTTAAGTGCTTACTAGAATATTAATAGTGTTTAAAGTGTATCACAAAAAGATATGTTTTGATAAATTCTTGAATATAAAGAGTATCTGTTGGCGCAGTGCTGTAACACCCAGGCCAACAAGAGTGATTAATATAAGTTGTTAAAACGTGTCTCATAATTGTTGTAAAACAACTAAAGTTTATTTTATATTTTATAAAGGGTATCTAAAATGACCCCTTTTACTATCGATACAATTGTTACATTTAGAGGTCACGCTTTATACTGAATGTTCAGATTTGGAAATATTTGCATTCTTAGTAATTCTTAGTAGATGTTAAGTGGACATTCATAGCTGATATATATTGTCCATTATGGGAGCAATAATTATACAGATTTAGAGGATATGGATTGTTGTTTGAAAACCCTTTGTTAATTTATAATTTTGTCAGTGCTGTATGGATATCATGTTAATGCAAACTCACATAAAGAGGTCTTAAAGTAATGAAGAGCAAGTTAATTTTCGAGGTTTTATGCAATTTTTTTTTTTTATGAATATTACATTAATAAAAAGATTATGATAGTGTAATCTCTAATATTGTATGAATACTGTCTTTATAATGCTCTCAAACTTGCACTATTGTACTCCTTTGTCTTTTACATACGATTGTTGCACATTCCTAAAAAAACACCCGGTCTTCCTCATTCGATAAACACATTATGGATGTTATTCTGTTTGGGGTAATATATATACCATAATTAATAGATTAAACCTAAGTAGACGTGTCTGCAATAGATCAAAATTTGTATCCCTCGATATCGGTCACACCATGTACACTATTGTCCGCTACCATAGATAATATTGTCCATTGCAGTCCTTCCTGTAAAAAAAGCTTTTTACAACATAAAAAGGGAAGTACAGCTCAAAGTCTAACTACACCGATGAAACACAATAGAAATATGTAATTGTGGATATAAAGTAGAACATTCACAAAAAAAATGAAAATGTCGATGTTGAAATGTACATTATGTACATTCATGTACCAAATATGGTCGAATAGAATATCTTCGGATAAGTGTATGTGCAAACAAACTAATGCATACGTAAAAAAAAAACCCAAAAAACAAAATTTACGCAGTAAATATGTTAAGTTTCCCGGATTAGAGCATTAATGATTAAATGAGTCAAACGTTGGATTAAGTCATCCTAAAAAATTAGCTATTTACACAGATTTACAAAAAAACAGAAAACGTAACTTCTTAAACATATGAGATAAAATACTGTACTAGTATTTGGTACAATACATTCACAAAGCTTAGCCTATAATAAATTGCATCATTCTTAACGTAAATTTCCTTAAAAATAACTATTTTATTTTATACCAAGGTATTTTTTCTGTTAATCATAGGAAAGAATACACGAAGATAAGTAATGGTTTAAATATGAAAGTAGAGCAAAACATATTGCAATGAATAGTATTTATGTATTCAAATTAGCATACGATCAATATGATAAATAGCTTCTTTTAATAATTGTGAAATATGTAATTACAAAACATGCGATAAGTTTAAAAATATTCTCTCTTTCTGTAAATTAATTAGTGAAATGACAGTTAATTGATCAGGCGACGCTCCTCAATGAAATACTAACATGTTAAGGTCAAACTAATTGCGCATTTGTCCAATACAATGCTTTTGTTATCATGAATAAGAAATAAAATGATTAATCGATGGTGTGGTTTCCCTCCAGCGTCGATGCTCATATGCGTGTTCTCCTGGTAAATAGCTCTCTAAACTGTCTGTCGTTTCCTCATTTACCAAACAGCATCTCCGAATTTAATTTATGTCCAGGGTTACTTTTTACGACCTAAGAAAGGTTAAATTATGGTTTCCTTCACGCCAATCAACTAAAAGACTTCATAAAGATTTGTGAAAACTAATTTCCATTTCTATCAGTGGACAATGGCTTGAGCCCACCCTAGTCATTACTCCGAATGCCTATTAGCGACAATCCCTGCCGTAGTAGTTCCGAAGATAATGCCAACAGTCCCGCAGATAATACCGATTAAATAGTTAACTGGCTGATTGCGTTTTTAATAAAAACAGACTATTGATCATCGTTATCTGTGCGTTTTATTAGTACGAGCAGACGATAGAACTTCACTGATCGTCTTTAATTTGCTTAAAGAGTGTAAATTACCGGTTAGCATGCCTTAAACGATCTGTTACCACCATCACATGCCTAAAGAACGGTGAGCCAGCTCATAGAATTTAACCCCAGCCTATTAAAATTTGTGAGTAGTTGTCTTCAAGTGTTAAGTTACCTTTCTGTTTAACTCTTCTTAAACACTGCACCAGAAACAGCCGATACTAAATACACCGAACGGAGAAAAGATTTCGTTAAACGCTTTTTTTTTTGTTCAGAAAAGGAAATTAGTCTTAGGAAATGGAGTCGAACTATTGGTGTGAGGTATTGATGGTGAGTTATTGCCGCTGTGCTGGACAGGTGGGTCGTATTCGATGTCTCTGCTAACTATGGTGAAAGAAGCATTCATAAACAACACGGCTTACCAGTATATATTTGAGCTGTATCCAAATAAACCTTTGCTTAAGTAGCGATTATTTTCACAAACAATCAATTATTCCACAGTATAATTTCAATGAGAGGCAGATTTTATTGTTTGATAATATAACTTCAATAAATTATCACCACTTTTCAATAGAGTTGAGAAAATTGTAAATTCTTATTTTCAGTGATGTTAAACAACTGAATTTCTTTTCCTTTTTGATTGTTTACATAATATTAAAATGAGTCAGCTTTGTGTCTATTGTGTTATGATTATTAAAACTTCAAACTATGTTTCACGAATATGTATAGGTTTATAATTTTGCCTTAGAAGTCCCCAAAATGGGCAAAATGCAATTGAATATATTTCTACAGAGCACATTACTGTAAAATCAATTTTATAGATGTTACACATTTAATATTCTTGTTGTAAGGAAAGACGAGTCTTTGTTTCCCTCCATTTTATCATGTTTCACTACGGCGAACTCCGAGTGAAAGATTGTAAACAAGGGGGAAACAAAGAAACTGTCGTTTGTAACCACCAGGGCAAAGTAAACACAGAAATAAAAATGATAAGGTTTATACCCAACTTTTGTCCTCTTCTCAAGTCATATTCTGAAATCAAATATATCTTGCTTGGGTTTCCACGGATGAGGGAGATATGGTTAGAGAAACTCGAACGCGTGAACGCAGCAAGAGTTTTTTATATTATTATTATTATTTCCCGACATGTGATCATACTAATC
>JAULCA010233257.1:0-13697 GCA_032360845.1 Crassadoma gigantea
TGTCGAATGCGGTGGCTACTTGCACATGAACTTATCGGTTTCGTTTTGCCCATTGGAATCGCGTATTATTCACTGACGAGTCTCGCTTCACGCTTAACAGGTCAGATAGACGCAACGTGTCTATCGACGTCGTGGTGAGCGATATTCTGACGCTTGCGTAACGGAAAGCGACAGATTCGGGGAGGATATTTTATGGTATGGGCAGGGATATCTCAAGGCGTGAAAACACCTCTTGTGGTTATCCATTGCAATCTTACAGCGGTAAGATATCGGGATCAGGTCTTAAGACCACACGTTCTTCCTCTTATCCATCAACGTAACCTTACGTTACAGCAAGACAACGCGAGACCCCATGTTGCTAGGGTTTGTCGTGACTTTCTGTCTCAAAACAACGTCCCAGTTCTTGATTAGCCACCATACAGTCCAGCTTTTCCCCAAATCGAACATTTGTGAGACGAGCTGGCCAGGAGTGTTAGGAAGCGCGTCAACGTCCCATATAACGTCGCTCAACTCACGCAGGCCCTTATTCAGGAGTGATACCCCTCAAAGGACAATAAACACCTTGGTGGGGTAAATGTTAAGGAGAATAAGAGCAGCGACTGAAGCCAGGGGTGGGCACATACGTTACTGATTTGGATCAGGAAACGGCGTAGGGTACCCTTGTTTTAACGCTATTCACGCAAACGCCGCCTGTGATAGGACAACAAAAATCATCAAAATGTATTCAGTAATGATGAAATAATCGTGAAACCCAAACGATGAACTAATCATCAATGAATCATGTAAAATAATAACGATCGAAAATAAACTTGCGTTTCTTTTTTCCGCTAGTATAGTTTAAAAAAAGACACAACTGCTAATCGAATAAACACAATAATCTTCAGCCTAACTTCAGTCATTTACAGTTGCGCTCTTTTCACATGTATAGTATGTTTCTGTTAACTATACATTCCCCAGGGAATTTATCAAGTTGATAATGCTAGTTGTATGTGAGGACTTGTGTTTCATCCCCTTGTGGTGTCGAATATATAAGACTCATATCTGTGATGAGAGGACGTAGAATGGAGTAGTGGGACAAAATCAGTGTGTTAAGATATCTTTGTATAACTTTGCGACAATAAACCGATAGAGGTTTAGCTTGTTTATATCACTCTGTTGGCCCTACCCTTTCTCTTGACATATCAGATTTAGCAACATTAGTACAACGGTTAATGCGAGTAATTGCTTACTAGCTGTTTCTTCATATCTAGTGACGGAATTTTCGATACCCTGCAGCTTCCAGGTTGAATCAATTGACCATAAAACACATTTGCCTGTTTAGCAACATAGCCCTGTATCTATTTAAAAAAATAATATATAAACCATTCGAAAGACAGATTAAGAATTTTCCATTAACAGAATGTTAGTCTATAATTTATGCAAAATATAATGAGAAACTTAACCTGCTTTGTTTGTATGACCGTGTGAATCAGTTTAATATGCTTTGGCATGCTACTAAAACAAATCTGAATTGAATTATTAAAACCGTTGTTATTTAAAGGTTAATCAAGAAGTTTCACATCCTGGTAAGCCAAGATAATTCAATTTAGTTCTTGAAACATACTAGGAAACCATGTTTAATAATTGCATGAACAGATTACGAATTTGATATATAAACAGACCAATAAAAAGATTTTCAAAAATTATTTCAACTAACTATCAATCGATTTTTTATTTAGGTTTTATTTGTGGACAGTGTGTAAATAGGTATGGAGTAAGAAAGATGGGCATATGTGGAGGACTGCTGGCTTTTCTCGGACTTACCTCTTCATTCTTCGCCACAAGTATACCTTATCTCATCGTCTCCGTGGGTGTTGTTTCAGGTCAGTAAACCGGTATTGTCAACCTGTGTACAAACGGTTTATTATACCGACCATGATAAAAACTGCATCATGAAATGTTGAATTATTACAGATTAATAGCAAATGTGATATATGAATAGATAAAGTAACGTATATATTCATTGGCGGAATCGTTCTATATATTTTAAACCATGTTCAAGAGGAATACCTCTTGGATGATTCGCGGTGACCTTGCTCTGTCAACAGTATGTTGTTTTATATACTGATTTAATGTACTTTAGGGTCATATAGTGTTTTGTCATATTTGATTGATAAAATCCTAACTTAATATTTTGATATGGGAAGGAAATTTTGGGAAGAATTAACAATGTAATTATTTGTTGCATTTCAGTAGATCAATCTGAACGTCATTTGTTAGAAAGTAAAGCGGATGTAAGCACGTCCCGCCATCGCGAATGTGTTAAGCATGAATGGTCATTATACTACTAGGTCTACCATGCAAGGAAAGTATTTCCTCTAACCAGCTGCCTCTTGGATTCATGCACCGGAAGAGTGTTAATGCCTTGACACATTTAACTTGAAATAACGTTCGATATCTGATTGCATGTGCGATGCAATCGTTACGTCGATGAGTGTGTTATAGTATCGTTTACACTTTTTCCGGTGTCAACAGATACCACAAACTGATATAAATTCGTTTAAATAGCCTCGCCTATTGTAATGTTACTAACATTTGTATGGCTAACTTTCTGCTGATTGTTAAGTCCACAAATAATGAAATTTAACACGGATGTGTTCTTAAAACGCAAACGCTTTGGTGATTGTCACCAAATGCACTGTGATATGTTGGCCTTTAAACTAAGCCTTAAAACTGAGGCCACTAGTAAGATTTGTACAGAAGCGTATTCCGGACACGTCATTTTTTAACTCAAATTTCAAGATAGTAAGTCAAAACTTTGAGATTATAATCCGAAAGTTTGAGAGAGTAATCCGAAATTTTAAGATAGCAATCCGAAATTTGGAGTTAATAAGTCGAAATTTCGAGATTGTAAGTCAAAATTTCGAGATAGAAAGTCGAAATATAGAGACAGTAACTCGAAATTTCGAGATAGTAATAAAAAGATTGGAGATACTAAGTCGAAATTTCGAGATACAAATGTAGTAAGTCGCAATTTTGAGATAGGAAGTCGAAATTTCGAGAAAATGTAGTAATAAGGCTTTCCTGTGCACCAACCTATGTACTACCATCCATCCGACATTCCATTTCAAACATGAAGTGTTGACTAACTATCTTGAAATTTTTAGTTATTAACTCTAAATTTTAACTTGCTATCTCAAAATTTCGACTTATTAACTCAAAATTGTGGATTAATAGCTCAAAATTTCGACTAACTATCTCGATTTTTCGTGTTAAAATAAAAAAAATGGCCAGAATACGCTTTCGTAATAATGCGGGTGGTAAACTAGGATATTTCCCGGGATGTGTTTATATGTAGCTATGAAATGGATAATACAGCTTACGATACCCTTCTCCAAACTAACAATAAACTATTGAGCTACGTCGAATATAAACTGACCCCAAACAGAATTCTTTATGTCAATTTTCACACTGTCAAACTCGATATGAATATTTGTTGCGTCAATACATTGACTTCATTTCTAAATGTATACACGAGACTACATTGCTAGTGTTAATCCACCGCAAGTAAGAACCCCCTGCGTTGTCAACACACAGCCTAGTAACGTTGTCGTATAGAAGTGATGAGTCAGTTCATATAACTCATCGGGTTCCTCTGTCACTCTTCATGTAAGACTGTTCTCAACTGGTTCAAAATTTAAAGGAGCTATCATCGATTTCTCAATCTTTAGTCCGACTGATCCCAGAGATGTTTAGCAGGATTGAGACCTAGGGAAAGCGGGCGACTTTGGATTTGACGACGGATCAATCGAACAACACGAAACCATCGGCGAGAACGTAGCCCTATCCCGGCCTTTCGACGGATTGCAGTTTGTGAGACAGTGACTCGGGATTTGTGATGCGGTCCTCGACGCCGTTACTGTCCGCAAACGAAGATGACGGAAGTTGATATACCTGTCTTGTCTACGTTACGTAAAATGTAGCCTCCCCGTCCTTGGAAGATCTGATGTCGAATTCTGGCTGCAAATATTGACCACACCAAACTCAAACTCAAATAAAACAGGCAACATAAACTTCATCAACCCGATATATTACTAAGATAAAGAAAAACTACATAGTAGAAAAAAATTAAAGTTATAACTCACACAGTCGCCGACTCCAACGCGTATCCATACGGCCGGAAGAAAGGCTAATAACAGTCAATAAGTCATCTTTGATTCGTGAGATTAAACAAAAATAAATATACCAATGTAGATGTGTGACACCTTGTTTGCATGTAGATCGTACAAAAAAGGGCTTTTTAGAATCTATGTTATAATAAAACAGAAATCTTGAGTATAATGTTTCTTTATAATCTTTATTTGTTTACGTGTTGACTGTTTTTTATATAAATACTTGTACCTTGCATCTCGCCTGTGTGAAGTGTTAGCGTATTTTGTTAGTTGTGAAGATATCGTGTTTATCTTTGATTATTACCGCCGTTGCCTGTTTTTACACATTTAATTTCCTGCTTCCTCAATAAGTTTACTTATATATTGTTATTCAATCCAACACTAGGCTGAAGTCCACTCGGAGGCAAGCTATACCAAGTCATTACTATTATTTAATACCAATATATGTCATGTTTATATTTCTCTCGTTTACAGGGTTTGGATTTTCCCTCGCATTTGTATCGTCTCTGACAGCTGTTGGCGAATACTTCAACGGAAAAGCAAAACTTGCTGCATTAGCATTTATTGGTACCGGATCCGGGAGTGGAGCAATGTTAATCCCTTTTATGCTGAACTCGTTGATTGACAGGTATGGATGGCAAGGATGTCTTCTGATAATGGGAGGACTTATGGGAAACATGATATATTTTTTTGCTATTTGCAAACCTAAATCAGTGGGTGTGAAACAGCCCAAGGTTGAAATCTGGTATTCACAAAATACTGGCGATACACAAATAAACAAAAAGGATAACAGAGGCACGAACACCAATACACGTGTCTTTGAATCACACAAGAAGAAGAATACGGGAATTCTTCAGCTAAAAGCCCTGACAAAGAACTACATTTTTATAATTTTTGTAATTGGGACTTCCTTGACACTTGCTGGATTTAGTTCTGCATTGATTTACATGGTGGAGTTTCTTAAGACTAAACACTTTGATGAACAAGACGCATTGTTAATGTATTTGTATATGAATGTGTCAAATACTGTAAGTAGATTGTTACCGGGGATTTGTATATTCATACCACAAATGAACATTCTTGTCATATCTGCGATCCTAATAAGTCTGAGTTGTTTGGCAAGTGTTGGGCTTCTTGAAGCTACTACGTACTACCAACATGTGTTTCTAATGTGCTCCTTTGGAATTGCGATTGGTGGCAATGAAACCTGCTTGTCACTAACGACAATGGAATTAGTTGGACTGGAAAATTATCCCGTGGCCATTGGAATCCTGATGACGCTTGTTGGAGTGAGTAGCATAGGCGCAGGGGCATTTTCAGGTAATTATATTGCAATATTTAATTAATATCGGTGTTTCTTTGAAAAATCCTTTGATTAATATGGCATCCGATGAGCGTTAGTGTACAGGAAATTGGGAAAAGTCGAAGCATGGTATCACAAAAATACAACAATGTCTACATATGACATTTATACTACAGCGTCAATGCATACAAAAACGCTCTTACTGGCTCAAGAAGTTTGTTTTATAGTTTCACATTATCGTTAATGCGTTTACGTGCTAATGGTCAATGTAAACGGTCGAGTGTCTTCCCTCATTAATCAAGAATGTGGAAACGTAGTTGGTTTTTAAATTTCACATGTATATTCATGTTGACTTGTAGAAAAGCTTAGCAATGTACTTTATTGGACAACAGCCTGTATATATGTATACAGAAAAAGGAA
This sequence comes from Crassadoma gigantea, assembly GCA_032360845.1. Lineage (NCBI taxonomy): Eukaryota > Metazoa > Mollusca > Bivalvia > Pectinida > Pectinidae > Crassadoma > Crassadoma gigantea. The sequence goes on from JAULCA010233257.1 coordinate 5,875, forward strand.
TACTTAATACTCGTAAATATAACAAAATACCAATTATGTTAAACAAGTTATACATCTAAAATATAATTCACGTATTCATCACTGTCGTTACAGGTTGGTTAGTGGATGCGACTGGTTCATATCATACATCATTCTACAGTGTGTCATCTGCTCATGGTCTGGCTGTTGGCTTGTTTATTCTCGCGGCAATATTACGAAATTGTAATCGCAGTCAAACTTACTACATTGGCAGATGAGGAATTTCGTGCAATCTGGAAATGTCTTCCATATGTGAAAAATAACTACATTAGTAGGTGAAATAGTTAATGTAATGTGTAATCTGCTTCAATGTATAAACATATCACTACTTTCGTTAGCAAAGTAAAGTTGGACAGTTATTCGTTAATCGTCTTCTGTACAGTTATTCTTTATTCGTCATTTTTTACGTAGAAAGTGTATACAGGTGGTGTCACAGCAATAATTTACACCGTGTTAAATAACTACCAACACAAGTCCATTTTGAATGCTGATAGATTGTTAACGCCATTTTTCAGAAAGAACTGGCGTGATTTTTTCTGAAGTTTAACACGAATGTTCATATGGTCTGTAATTACGCATATAGAATTTGGAATCTGACATGAAAACCAAGATGGCCGACAGGCAGATACATGATTTTTGAATTTTGAGATTTTGATAAATAATGTTAGTGCTATGTCTAAGAAAGTATAAGAAGGATATTTCTTAATGTCCACACGAAGGTTCCAATTGGTCTCATGTTATGAATGTCAAATGATGTGTCTGATCAGAAAACCAAGTTGGCTGACGAGCAGCCATTTGGAATGTTGATGTTTTTGTTGCTGGGTCACATCAATTCAGAAAAGAAAAAAGGAATGGTAAAAATGTTTTTAGAAAGAAAAAAAAAATAATATGAAATGCAGTAAATTATGAATTTGGTGATGTATGAAATATATAGGTAATAAAAACAAGAAAATAACCTTGCTTGCTCATTCAAGTGTGTACTCTTCAGATTATCTTTTCATCTCGCATGTAAAGGCACATTATATCTCAGAAATTTGATCTCTCTCAACTGTTCAGATGTTTTGATATAGTTGGCGTCATTTCTTTTCAGTATTTTAATTGTAGTACGAAATTGACACTAACATGTCATTCCTGAACACTGTTTTTATAACAAACCTATCCAAGAAAATAAGTTTTTTCTTTTGTTTTGAAATGGGATTGTAAATAGGAAATATCAATCACAGAGGCTCGCTATATTGTGTTTTTTTTTATAATTGTTTCATAAATCTCATATGAAATGGAAACTTATGTAAGATCCTATATGTATAGAAATGCACTTTTGTAACTGACGAATGCGTGATTGTCTATCACTTAAATTAAAGATATCTTTATCAGTGTACCAATTACATTGAAAGACGATTAAAGATACTTAAGTTACCAAATCAGATGGGATATCTCTATTATGATTTATCCGTTTTCAAGTACATGTAAACATCAGATTTGAACCACAGCGCTGACGTCATAATGGGATAAAAGTATGACGTCATAACCTTTATTTCAACCTCGTGAAATCCTATTATTCTGAAATTTTCTCCTTCCTTTTATCTCTTTTTTATATTAATTGAAACTTTACACCCTCCGAGAATATTTTAATATTTCATTTCACTCACAATGGCGTAAGGTTAGAGATTGACGCACAGTCACGGATCAAAATCGTGGATCTCGCTTCATCGGATGACATATTTATGTTATGATATACTACTTTTAAGGGGTTTTTTCTTGTACTTTAAATGTATAAATTGTGAATTCCGTCTGAAAACTTCAAAATTTAACTTTTAATGAATTGCATTTTTGCAAACAATTATTAGGTTGTATGGTCATTTGGTATACAATAAAACAAAGTAACTCGAAACTAAATAAAAAGACCACAACAGGATCCAAAAAGAGAGCCATAAAAAAACCAGTGTTCAAAAATTACTGAGGCTGTGATACATGTAGGTGTTGCGGAAAGTTAAATGCATTTTACATTATATTTGTTAATACCTGTGGTACTGTCTGACATCTTGTTTCAGGTCACTAGTTTTCTAAACTCCAATGAATATGGTTTAGATTATTTATGTTCTGGAACGCTTTAGCTGCAAATCAGATGCAAACAAAATCCGATACTCTTTGTTATGATCAAGTGAACCTTATGTTTAAATTATATCATATGTTTTATTCTTTAGAACGAAATTTGCTTGACAAACGGTTTAAGCCATGCTTGCTCATTTAAGTGTGTACTCTTTAGATAATCTTTTCATCTCGCATATAAAGGCACGTTCTATCTCAGAAATTTGATCTCTCTCAGCTTTGTATTCTGGCTTCCATTTAAAAACTGTTCAGATGTTTTGATAGAGTTGGCGTTATTTCTTTTCAGTATTTTAATTGTAGTACGAAATTGACACTAACATGTCATTCCTGAACACTGTTTTATAACAAACCTATCCAATTTTGGTCGCATCTATACAAATGCGGTAGTTTGTAGGTCAAAGCCATGGAAACATGGGGCTCCCCAAAAGGGGTAAGTAAATGTCCGACTTTTCGGTTAAGGATTTTGGTAGCCGGTTCGTGGTCTTTTCGACCATGATTTAGATCTGTTCGGAAACTTAACATCGAGTTTCATTAGTTACTGCATGTATTATATGTACTGCAGTACACCTTTATTACTATGATACTTGTATCCCCCTGTATAACCACGCATGCTTATACATTAAATATGTGTATGTTACATATCTTTATGTACCAGGTGTTAAGATAAAATAAAACAAATGGCCCAGAGTGCACCTGAATAATAAAGCAACCGTTTTAAATTATTCTTATTACAAACAATTCCTCCAATAGAACAGAAGAAGAAGTTTTTTGAAAAACTAAACCTCAAATTCCCCTATAGAGCCCCGCAAACCTGCACCCAAACGGGTCACACCCAAAGTTTATACAAGATCAAATTCTTTTGCCCAAGGATGTTCTAGATCAAATTAGGATAAAAAGTATTATTTCTACGGTAGAAGCAGGGGTTTAAAGGTTTTACCTCTATTTCCCATATTGGGGCCCACCCCTCTCCACCCAGGGGGTCCATTATTCCGTCAAACTGATTTGCCGGAACATGGAAACGCTGTCTATGACCTTCGGATTTTGGAGAGCCTACAAAATAGGCTCTCTGGCACTCAACGGTAGTAGCATATAGCCTTCAAATAGGCTCTGTTGCATTCCAGGAGTTAAATTTATGTTTGTTTATCAATCATTTTTTGGAATGTGTGTTTACATGGGTTGAGCGTTTGAGTTGCGTAGCGCCGGAGGAGGGGACACATTCTACTAGAAGCAATCCCTCGTTTTCCTGGAAAATCCTTATAGTATCATTATTAAGAGTTTAGCCCGACTTTTTTATAAGAAAAATACAAAATAAAATTGCACTTCACTAATTAATTTTTGATTTACATAAACCTGCGAGAGTTTTCAATGTGTAAAGACATAACAACACTTTTTTTATCAGACTAAAATTTTCAAGAAGATTCTTTTATTCTTTACTTTTTAATGATTGCTACGGACGGTCTATATAAATCATAAAAAAAAGTTAATAAAAAGTATACGATTTATAAAAAACAAATCCCATCGAATCTAATTCCGTGTTATAATGTAACCACTTGAAATGACAAAGTGTTATTTTCATGTTAACTGTGCATCAACTTGTACACTAAACACAATGATTTATACAATATAATGGTAATCACATATTCAAAGTACGTTTCATTTACTATTGTGATTATACCACATGGCTACGGTACCGGTGTTAGTAACAAAAACTTCATTAAGTTATAGGGTACAATTTGTGTTTTTTTTTTTTTTTAATTTTATCTTACTAAGTAATATTAAGTAAAGTATTGAATACATGTACATGTATATCTCACCCGATTAAGTACATTTTTTGCATTAATTGAGACCGGAAGATGAACTAATATTCCTAGAGAACAAAAGCAATGAAAGGAAAGCTATCAGAACCCCTATTTAGTTCTGATGTATATCATCTCTTTATATTCTCTATACATCGCTTTTCCGGCGACGGCGACGACGACGTCAAACATTGCGTTTAGCTCAACGTTAAATTTTCGTTATATGCTTCGAAATCAGTTGATATTGTTACTTAATGCTCTATATAAATGGTAATTAATCATTTTCACTTGTTTTGGAGTTCTTTCCGTACTAGGGGTGAAACAGTTCACTGTTACACTCCGAACTGTTACATGCGCAGTAAATATGCGCGTTGTAATTTCCCGCAATTTTGATCAGAGCGCCTTGAGAGTAAGATCATTACTTTAAGTACGGTGTTAATAAGCGTTTGAAAGACTGCGATTTGGCGGACGACGGTTGTTTTCAATTTTCAATTCCCTCGTTGCCGGGGAAGACCTGTAGAACTTGCCCGAGGCCGCTACAGTTCTCCAGGTCTTCCCCGGCACCTCGGGGCAACAGTTTTGACTGGTCCCAAAACAGCCATGAAACAACTGTATATTGTTACCTAATGCTCTATATAAATGGTAATTAATTATTTTCACCTGTTTTGGAGTTTTTTCCGCACTAGGGGTGAAACAGTTCACTGTTACACCACGAACTGTTACATGCGCAGTAAATATGCGCGTTGTAATTTCCCGCAACTTTGATCAGAGCGCTTTTGAGAGCAAGATCGTTACTTAAAGTACGGCGGTAATAAGCGTTTGAAAGACTGCGATTTGGCAGACGACGTTTGTTTTCAATCAACGATGTCAGTGAGGAAAGTTTGTTTATGCTGTTGGGAAAGCGGGATTCCCTTAGCACAAAAAATATAGTAAAAGGAGCCGTCAGTGTGTTCCGGGCATTACGCTAACGAAAAAGATGTCCCGTCATTGGATTTTATAATAAAGGATGATCTGAATGCTGCTCTCACTAAATTCTATGTCGCTGCCAGTTTTTTGTTTTTGTTTTTTTGTTTTAACTTCAGTGCACTTACTCATATACAACTACTTATGTAACAAATCAGTTGTTTCATGGCTTTTTTGGGAACAGTCAAAACGGTTGCCCCTCGTTGTCGGGGAGGACCTGTAAAACTGGTTATCCAGGTCTTCCCAGGCACCTCTGGGCAACAGTTTTGACTGTTCCCAAAACAGCCATGAAACAATGTATAATGGCATTGAGCTTCTTTAGGTGTCTACCTTCATACTGTGAAGTCAAAGAGGGAATTTATTTTCATTTTTTGGATTTTTTTTTACAAATTTTTGGTAAAAAAAAATACAATATTTACTGTTTTGGGGAATTGCGGAACGTAACTTCTTTCATAATTGTTAGATTTACTTCCAATTTTAAACACACCTTCTGTACACACAGTACTTAAACATATGATAATAAGAGTTTTTCGCTCAGTTGACCATAACAATATTTTTGGCTTAAACATAGAATTATGGGTGAATTTGATAATTGAACATATCTTCTTTAATAATTGTCAGATTTACTTCAAATTTCATACACACCTTCAGTATACATAGTACATCAACATATAATACAGGTTTTTTGCCGAGTACAACAACATTTTTTTGGCAGAAGACATAGAATTTTTGGTGATTTTGAGAGTTGGACATAACTTCTTTAATAAATGTTATATTTACTTCAAATTTAATACAAACATTCAGTATACACAGTACTTCAATATGTAATAGGTTTTTTTTTACTCAGATGACCATAACAAATTTTTGGGAAAAAAACTTAGAATTTTGGGCGATTTTTGTAATTGGATATATTCATTAAGTAATTGTCAGATTTAGTTTGATTTGTCTACATACCTTAAGTATTTCCAGTAATTAAACATATTTACTTTAAGAAACATTTCATTGCACATATTTACCAGTACCAGATGGTTATGAAGATTCTCCTCTCTGACTGAATTTATTTGAAAATGCTATAAGCTTTAATTTTGTGTGAAAACACAAAGCGGGTGACGGCGAAACATATAATTACGCAAGTGAAAAGCATAATATTTCTTTCTTTCTAAAGCAAATCCCTGCACAAATTCAGCATAATAATGCAATTCTGTATGCAAATAATGTAACATGCAATCAACTGTTATTGTATCAGTTGAAATTATAGACAATACATGGCCAAATTTCAAACAATCATTGATGTAAAGGTTATTATTAAGGTTAGGTAATGAGGCTTCACTTCTGATAAAAAAAATAATAACATGCCGGCGGCTAGTATCTTGTAGCTGTGATGTTATGATAACTCAGAATTCAAAAAAAATTGTTTGATTTCTGAAAGATACATTGTGATTAAAATAAGTTTATTCTTTTTTTTTCAATATTTATATCATTTCGTCTTCTACCACCTGGTTTCTTATAAAGATAATGGAATATTTCTTGATTAAGTATCGGTGGACACAACTTCTTAATAATTATATGTAGTGCATCGTGTACTAATACCTACATCATTTAATGGAGGCGCGGTAGCCTAGCTAGTGTTACACGTGAACATGGACACGTATGCTAGGTGAGATCATTGTATAGAGAACAACGACTAATACGTTATCATATCGTAGTGACGGGTCCATGCGATCACCTGAAATCCTTTAAAAGAAGGAAATGGTGATTTTAATTTATCTATTTTATTTCAAACATTTGAATAATTGAGAAAATTTTAATATTTTCCATAAACTCATGTCTCTTAACATTTTCAAAGATTGCATTTATTAAGAATGCAGATGTTGACGTCTTTGAATTTTTAGAGAAAAGGGGAACATAAACATACACTTTATATTAAAAGTATAAGGCCCACACTTGAGCAACAGTAACTATAATGTTACGCGACGGATGTAGCCAATAGCTGCTGTTGTATTACGACGGTAGTTCCTACTTCGCAGAAACTATAAAGTCCCTTAACTATGATAAGCAAATAGTCAACATGAAAGCTGTCATGTCTATATTAAATGGATCTACCATGAAAACAAGATTGACAAAACCCAGCCGTCTCTATCATTTATACGTGAAGACAATCGATACGAATTAATAGGCGTGCGTAGTGATGTAAAGACAGGTTCTTTCAAAAGTCGTGCACCAGCACGGTTTCTACAGCCCCTGGGACCATATACCCGAAAATTGTCAAAATTGAGATTTCGTTCAAATGCAATGAAGCGCTAGCACGCTTCATTAAATTTGCTTTTGTCCAGTTGGCATTCATATTGCCTATGAATGCCAACTGAAAGCAGTTCAATGCTTAAATAAACACTCAAGTGATCCCGACTGACACAGTTCAAGAGGTCACGAAAGTTAAAAAAATGGCGACGTCCATACATACTAACAGGGTCTACTTTCTCTGCCAAAACGTTACCTTTCTCGCTATCTCCAGACGGTTCTTACAGTGGACTAACAGTTTATCAAGATAATAAAGGTATTTTCATATGAATAAAAACCATATTGAACATTGGAATACACTTGAATTAGAGTAAATACCGTTTGATTGGACATTGTGTTTAAAAACATGTGCTTGACAACTCTAAGATATTTACAACATTTTAGACTATACTGTCACACTACAGTCAGTGACTATTATTGAACAATTCATTGAAATATCATATCGTCGATACTACATGGCAAAAACTCAGTAAAATACCACATTTTTACAATATATCACAATATAAAAGCGTAAATCATATAGCTGATTAAGATTTTGGATATCCATTTCAATGTTTATCTATTTTCTATGTTAACGGTTTGCTGACCTCACTTCTTTACCCTTCTTCTCGTGTTTCTTATAAACCATGGCACCAAGCC
>JAULCA010233479.1:3441-13694 GCA_032360845.1 Crassadoma gigantea
TCCCTGAACGTGAATCTAACTTGTGTACAAACCGCCCGTCGCTCTCGCCGGAAGGTGAGATAAGTCGTAACAAGGTAGGGGTACTGGAAGGTGCGCCCTGACAAATAGTGAGTAGGGGAGAAAATTTACGGGAATGGCTGTAATTAGGTAGATTTCTACTTTTCTCTAGAATGAAAGTAAGTTATTATGCTCAATGTTTCATTATAGTGGGTTGGTTTTTTTCCCTTTTCGGGGGTTTATCTTTAGGGGAGGATATGTTTGTTTTAGGTTGGGAATTGACGCGTTATGGAAGATGCGGTTATGGAATTGAAGTGATAGTGGATCGAGTTGGGCTTATTTTTTCTGGGGTAGTTTTTTTAGTTTCGGGATGTGTATTTAAGTTTAGGGACTTTTATATGGAGGGTGAGCCCTACAGTTCTCGATTTCACTGTCTTTTAATATGTTTTGTGTTTTCTATAATTTTGTTTATTTTTATTCCCAATTTATTTGGTTTAATGGTTGGGTGGGATGGTTTGGGAATCTTCTCTTTTCTTTTGGTTATTTACTACCCAGCAAGGAGTTCTTTATCGGCTGGCCTTCTTACGGCTTTAACTAATCGGCTGGGGGATTGCTTTCTTATCCTACTTCTGGTGTTTAAGGGATTAGGGTGGGGGGAGAGGAGGTGTTTGGGGGAGAATTTGGGTTATCTTGGATTTTTCCTAGCTTTGGCTGCGATGACTAAGAGGGCTCAGTATCCTTTTTGTTCTTGGTTGCCTCAGGCTATAGCAGCTCCGACTCCGGTGTCCTCTTTAGTTCATTCTAGGACCCTGGTAACAGCCGGAGTATTCTTAGTTATTCGGTATTATGAGGGGTTAAGGGGGGGTGTGCTGAGGTTTCTTCAGTGGTCTGCTTTAACGACTTTGGTTATTTCTGGTGTAGCTGCTTGTCTAGAGTACGATTTAAAAAAGGTCGTGGCTTTGTCTACCCTTTCACAAGTATCTTTAATGATATTTGCTGTGAGAGTTGGGTTTCCGGCTTTGGCTTTTTTTCACTTGGTTGTTCATGCAACTACTAAGGCGTTGTTGTTTGTTTGTGTTGGGTTGATTATTAAGGGCTATGGCCAGGACCTTCGTCGGCTACCCAGGTGTTTCAAGGAGGTTCCGGAGTTAAAAGGCTATTTTATTAGGAGGTGTGTTGGTCTTTGTGGGTTTCCCTTTTTTAGGGGGTACTATTCAAAAGAAATAATTTTAGAGTGTATGTTTATGTCGGAGATAAGGGTGGTAGGGGTTTTTTTCTTCGTAGTAGGAGTTTTTAGGACCGGCTATTACAGGTCTCGACTAATTTTCTATTGTTTTTTTAGGAGTCTGGGGGTGGGGCGGCAGAGTGGATCAAAAGGATTTCGTAGAAGGGGTTGCGGTTTACCAAGGATCCATTCTTTTTGTTTCCCGTTATTCTTGTTTACAGCTATAATGGGAAGTTTGGGGTCGTGGTATATTATTTCCTGCCCATGTCTTTATTCAGAGGAATTAAGCAAGTTGGTAGCTTTGTTGATTCCGGGGTTGGGGGTTTGGTGGTTTTGGGTAAATGAGATCGCCCAAGCTCATCGAAGAACCACTTTTTGGAGGGGGACGAACTGTGGGGTAGACTATGGGAGAAAAAGTGATGTGGATCAGAATGATGTTCGGCGTCGTAGCTTTTTCCGGGAGTTGGGGTTTATAGATGGTATAAGAAGTCAGCCCCAAGTTTACTGGGGCATGATGCTATCAGAGGAGGTCAATTCTTGGTTGGAGCAGGGATGGGTGGAGTATTGTGGGCCTATGGGGTTTTCTATTTGGTTTAAGAATTTTCTAGATTGCAATAAACATATATGCAGTCATTGGTTTAATTACTATGTTGTTTTTTATGTGGTGTGTGTTGTTTTCTGAGCCGTTATCTCATGTTAAAGTCCCCAACGTTTAGTTGGGGTGGAGTTGCCTATGATGGAACCAGTCGGATGGTTGATTTGGCTTTTAATGGTCATGTTTTTAAGGTACAGTTTTTTTTGTATCTTGTGGTATATTCAAATTCCCTCAACAAAGATTAAGCTTCCGGGAAAGCCCCAAGGGCCACCCTTTAAGTGGTAATGTTGTCGGTATAGTGGGGAGGGTGGTGAAATAATCATGGGCGGTTGTCATTCGCTCGTTGCGCTGTGAGGCGCTCCTCTCTTTTAATGAAGCGTTGTCCTTTCCATCGAGTAGATCCAAGACCTTGGCCTTTTCTAACAGCTTGGGGCCTAGGCCTGATGGCAATTAGGTTTGCACATTTCTTACACGGTGATCCTTTTTATTGGGTACTTGTAAGTCTCCTTGGGACTGTTCTTTGTGTGTACTGGTGGTTTGTTGATATTGTCACTGAGTCTACTTTTTTAGGTAAACATACTATTCGGGTACAGCGAGGTATTCGAATCGGGTTTTGTTTTTTCCTGGTAAGGGAGAGAATATTTTTTGTTTCATTTTTTTGGGCTTTTTTTCATAGGGCTATGTCTCCAGGACATGTGATCGGATGTTACTGGCCTCCGGAGATGGAAACTATAAAATGTATAGGAATTCCTCTTGCTAATACCGGTTTGCTGGTGGGAACTGTGTATCCTTGTAATGTTGCGCAGAAAGCGATCAAGAGTGCCCAACTTATACCCCTCCTTTTTTGGTTGGGGGTGGTAATGGTAATGGGGGCTTGTTTTGTGGGGCTTCAGGTTTGGGAGTACTACACGGCTAAGTTTACTATTGCCGACAGAATTTATGGGAGATGTTTTTATGCCTTAACAGGTCTTCATGGTATGCATGTTGTGGGGGGGTTAATTTTTTTGTTTGTGGCTTGGAATCGGGCCCGATTGGGCCATTTTTCTAGGCAGCGTCACTTGAATTTAACTTTCGCTGTTTGGTACTGGCATTTTGTTGATGGAATTTGGATTGTTGTCTATGCCTTTGTTTATATTTGGACAGCATGGGGTTGGCAGTGGAGGTTTACAGAAATCTTTAGGAACTTAGACTTTTTAGTAGGCAAGTTTATAGAGATATACTTTGGGTCTTAGGGGTATCTAATGGGTTTGTGGGAGGTTATTTAAAATTTCTTTGGCTTATTTAACCGATGGGTGGTTGGGTTGGTAGCCTAAGCTTAGGGCGGCGGACTTTTAATCCGAAGGTAGAGTGTAGAAGCTCTTCAACCCTCAAGATTCCCCTGGGTAGTTTAACAAAAATGCAACGTTGAAGCTGTTGAGATGGTGTGGTGGCCTCCGGGGAGAGTTGGTACGGCTAATCAGATGAGTGGGTTTGAACCCTTTTCATGGGGGTTTAGGGTCCTCCCCGTATCTTAATGCGGGGTGGTGTATTGGGCACGCGGGTCTTTGGAGCCTAAGGAGAGAGAGTAGGAGCTCTTCCCCGTAAGTGGGGGAGGCCCAGGTAGTATATGCAGTGCGGCCGTTTTTCGTGCGGCAAGTGATTTTGGTTAATCCCTGGGTTGAGTTGACTAATAGGATAAGGTATTATAGGTATTTCAGGCAATTTGATTGGAGGTTAAGGCTAGGAACATTTTTAGCTCTTTGCCTTCCGTTCTATCTTTTATTCCTTGTGAGAAGACCCTTTTTTATAAGGGCGGGATTTTTGGAGGTTGGATTTATTTGGGGTTCAATAGTTGCGTCTAAAGCTTTCCTAGGAAGTCCTTTTGGGAAGAAAGCCGGTGGGGCTCACTTAATGGTTTTTCTTGGCTGTGTCCTTCTTAGGGTAAATTTTTTAGGGATGGTTCCTTTTGTTAAAGGTGCGAGAACTAGGGCGAGGTTTGTGTTTTTCTATGCTCTTTTTTTCTGGGGAATAGGAACGTTGGGTAGACTTTTAAGGGTTGAGGGGTTTTTAAGGGGAATTTGGGTTAAAGGAGCTCCTCTTTCTTTGAATTTGGTGGTAGTATTATCGGAGGTTTTAAGGTGGTTAATTCGTCCAGTAGTTCTAGGATTCCGCTTACTAGTGAATGTGGTTTGTGGGCATGTTATGTTAGCTATTATTGGTGAGATGTCTATGCACTTAGTTTGGGAGGGGCATTGGTTTATTGTTTGCATTAGGGTTATAATGGGATGGTTGATTGGTTTATTGGAGTGCCTTATCATAGTTGTTCAGAGAGTTATTTTTATGGGGTTAATTGGGTGGTCTTGGAGGAGAAGGCCCAAGGCTCCCCGTTCCGGAACGTGCTGGGTAGTCTTGTTAAACCCTTTTTGCCCTCGTGGGAAAAGGAATTTTATGGAAATCTTGTTTAAAGATTAGTTGTGCTGTTAGAGTGAGATCAGGTTAGTCTTCCTGAGCCTTGGACGATGCAAGCTTATAACTTGCAGGTGGTGTATGAGTATGGCCTATTATTGAGACTGTTTGTCATACTTGTTGTTACGTGGTTTCTTCGTATAGCTGTTTTTAATCGTATTACCTGTAGAACTTATTTAGAGTGTCCCCTCTTGGAGTTGTTTTGGGGGAGATTTCCTATTGTGCTGTTAGTGGTTATATGCGGTATTTCTACTTATGCCCTTTATGTTAATGATGAGACGTATAAGTCTCCCTATATGGATGTGACTGTAACAGGGCATCAATGATATTGGAGGTATAAAATTCTTGTAGGGGAAGATTGCAACTACAAGGAGTGGGATTCTCGTATAATTCCTCGGGCAGAGGATAGAGAGGTTGGTTTCTTGGACCTTCTTACTGTGGATCGTCCTCTTATGGTGCCTGTGAATCAATTGATTCGTGTATTTGTAACAAGGGAGGATGTGATTCATAGGTGGGGTGCTCCCGGACTAGGAATTAAGGTAGATGCTATTCCCGGTCGGTTAACTCGTGGTCTTTTTGAGCTTAAGTTACCTGGCATCATTTGCGGTATATGTGCAGAGCTCTGCGGGGCCATGCACGCCATGATGCCAACAATTATTGAAGGTGTTCCTTTGTCTATTTTCGAGTCCTGGAAGGGAATGGTAGCTGGCAGTCAAGACGGCTATTATTGGGGCCAAACTAGAAATCGTTTGGTTTCCGCTACTGAAACTTTGAAGACTTCTCTTGGGAGCCTTGTCATTAATGACTTGGTAGGAGGGGGATCTAACTTTAAGAAGTTGGGTCTTTTAGAAGAGGTTAAGAATTTACAGGTAGCCCTGGAGCAGTGCCAAGATGCGCTTAGGTACCTTACACCAGAAATGCAGAAAAAGGTTGTTTGTAATGTGGCAACTTCTCTTGAAGGGGAGAGGAAGCAGGCTCGGGATCTTTTAAATTCAGCCGATATTTTAATTCGTGAGACTGATAAGTCTGTTTTTTCAGAGTCCTCTGACAGGAAGTATGATGTTATAGTTCACACTAAGGGAGTGGGGGCAACAGGGGTAACTGTTTATAGGGATGAGCAACTAAACGTTGTGTATCATTCAGGTAGGCATGTGAGGAGAGTAATCTCTAAAGGGGAGGTTGTACCTTACATGGAAAGAAAGTATGAGGGTAACGTTGTTCAGATCCTTGAGCGTCTTTATGGAAAGGGGGAAGAGACTGTTGATACGGGAGGAGAGAAGGGGGAGAAGAAGGTTGTAACGGATGAGGAGGCTTTTATTGAATTTATGAAGTGTTCATTATAGGTGTGGTGTGAGAATGCGTAATTTAAGATATTCGTTGTGTCTCATTTTGAGAAGAATTTTATTTTCTCTGGTTAGTCCGGGGTGGTTGGGGGTCTGAGTAGGTTTAGAAATAAATATATTTGGGGCTTTGGTGTTTATGGTAAATAATAAAAAGAAGACTGCGACTAGGGGTTTTAAATACTTTTTTATCCAGGCTTTTGGTTCAAGGGTAGTTATAATGAGTATTGTTAGAGGTAGGTGGGTAGCAAATGATGCTATTGTAAGAGGGCTTATTTGTGGAATGTCAATTAAGGTAGGGGCGGTTCCGTTTCACTTTTGGGTTGTGGAGGTTCTAGACGGAATGCGACCTGGGTGTATGTGGTTTGTTCTAACTGTTCAAAAGTTGGTACCCTTTTGTTGTATTTGCCAGAGATTCCATGCGGGATGGCTATTATTCTTTCTTAGGGGAGGAAGGGCTTTAGTGGGGTCTATTTGTGGGGTTGGTTCTACTCGTGTGTCCCGTTTTGTTGGCTACTCGTCTGTGGCCCATACTGGTTGAACGTTAGCTTCTTGTTGTGGGGGTCTCCTGGTTTTGGCTTACTATCTCCTGGCATACTGGATTTCTTTGGGGGGGTTTTTGTGGTTGATGGGAGGTGATGGGTACCTTTACAGAGCGGGGGGGGGGAAGGCTCGTCGGGCTCCGTGTAGCATGGGGGTTACAACGTGGCTTCTTTCTCTAGGGGGGTTCCCTCCTTTCCCAGGATTTTGTACGAAGTTTGTGGTTTTTATACATGTTCTTGATTGATCTCTTACTTTAGCATTTGTTCTGGTAATCAGGTCAGTGATTAGTTGGGCTTATTATCTGTTCGTAAGAAGTATTAGAATTGTTCGGGGTGGGCAGTCTGCCAAGCCAGATGGAAGGGATAATAGAATGTTTATTCCTCTTCTGCTAATGTTTCCTTTCATTGACTACATGAGGGTGCTATACTAGAAACCCCCGTCCTTAGCTCAAGAAGAGCGGCGGTCTTGTAAACCGCGGGTGCAAGTTGTGTCTTGTGGGATGGTTTATTATTTCGGGAAAAAGTATAAGTTGTACGGCGGGTTTGGGACTCGTCAGTCCTTGGGTCAAGGTTTCCCGTAGGCGGTGTTGAGCCGGGTTTAACGGGCTACTTTGATGTGGTAGAATTCAAGAGTTATGATCTCTTTAACACCTAGGCGGGTTGGCAGATCATGTGGTCGACTTAGGATCGAAGGAGGGGGTTTCTAATACCTCACCCGCTTATAGCAGAGTAGTATAAGAAGTACAGCGGGCTCATACCCTGAGAGTGGGACTAAAACCCTTCTGCTTATTAGGAAATGGATATTTTTTGGGTAGTTTTATTAGTTGGATTTTTTATTGTTGTGGCGATAGCCACTCAATGTTACTGGTTAACTAAGCTTTGGTTTCGGGATTCTCAAAAGGCCTCTCCGTATGAGTGTGGTTTTGATCCCTTTGGATCTGCTCGTGCTCCCTTTTCAATTCGTTTTTACATGGTGGCGATTCTTTTCTTGGTGTTTGAGGTAGAGTCTCTTATATTCTTTCCGGTGCTTCTGGCTTACAAGGAAGGGGTTATGAATTTTGGGGTGTATAGGTGGGGGTTCTTACTTATTCTTACTTTAGGCTTATTTGTAGAGTTATACCGGGGGGCATTGGAGTGAGCTCGGGATTAGGTTAAAAGTGGCGGGTAGTTGTCTTGGCCTAGACTTCTAATCTGTGGCCAGGGAGGGTGACGACCTTCCGCTCGCTAAATTTTTGTTGGCAGTTTCAGGGGGGCTGTTACCTTGTTGTGGGATAGTTGGTTGTTGGCAGCTATTCTTTCTGTGTTTTCTCAGGGCTCCGATTTTACTTTATCGGGGGTCCTTGGAGGGGTATGTGTTAGGGGGAACCTGAGTGGTGGATGATTGAAATGGTTCTTTGGCTTTTCTCAGGTTCTGGCTGGGGGCTTTGATAATGCTTGCCACTTACCCTCGTAAAAGAGTGTGTATTTGGGGGGTGGTTGTTTGTTGTTTCTTGGCTTTTTGTTCCTATAGGTTTTTTTGGTTTTATATTTTCTTTGAGCTTTCTTTGGTTCCTGTTTTTGTCCTCATTCTTCGGTGGGGGATTCAGCCTGAGCGAATCAGGGCTGCCTCTTACTTGATAATTTACACTCTTTCCGGGTCTCTTCCATTCCTGGTGTTTATCATTTCTTGTTTTTCAATATACGGGTCTTTTTTTATAGGGTTTAGGTGAGATTTGCTCAGGAAGATAGGATACTGGGGTTGTATTGGTGTCATAGTTTTTTTTATTAAGATACCTTGTTACCCTTTCCATCTCTGGCTAACAAAGGCCCATGTTGAGGCCCCTACGGCAGGTTCCATGGCTTTGGCTGGGTTACTATTAAAGTTGGGGGGGGTGGGCTTAATGCGTGTTTTGAAAAGGTACGGCCAGCTTTGCTATAGGATAGAAATTTTTTGGAGAGGAGCTGGTATTTGGGGAGGTGTGTTGAGGTCTATTGTCTGCTTACGTCAGATAGACAGGAAGTCCTTGGTGGCCTACTCTTCAGTGGGCCACATAAGACTAGTTCAGTTGAGGATTTTGAGGGGGAGGGGTTTAGGGTGGACTGGTGCTTTGTACATGATGGTGGCTCACGGGCTTTGTTCTTCTGGTCTTTTCAGGGTTTTGGGGGAGTTCTACAGAAAAGTGAAGAGGCGGAGGATGTCTGTTTGCATGGGGCTTCAAATACTTTTTCCGAGGATAATAATTTGGTGGTGTATACTTATTGTATGTTCAATGAGGTGTCCTCCGGGTTTAGGGTTTCTGGGGGAAATTTTTATGGGGATGTCGATTGCGGGTATTTTTCCCGGGTTTCTATTGTGGTTTAGGGTTATGGGGTTCTTGGGAGGTGCCTACAGACTTATCCTATACAGGGGAATAAGGCATGGTCCTTGTTGCTCTTCTCTCCGGCCTAAATTTTCCGGAGTTTCCAAGTGCAGGTATCTGGGGTTATTCCACAGGATTCCTTTATTTCTTCTTTTTTTCTTCCCTACGTTTTTATAGGGGTTTCTGTGGTGTATAAAGCACAAAAGGTTGTGGTTCTTTAGGAAGGCGGAAGTCTCAGAGGCCCAATTTTCAGAGACTAGGTTAAGATAAAACTTTAGGTTTCCAAAACCTAGGATAGGGAGGCGTTCTCTGTCTCTGGAAGTGAGGTGGTCGAGGTTAAGATGGCGGGCTGTAAACCTGTTTACGGGACGGTGGTCCCCCTCACTACCGTCCTTGGTGTAATGAGCATAGGTGCCTTCCAAGCACAAGGTTTTCTTGGCTGAAAAGGACGGTTAAAGTTGGCGTCCTTTCTTTAGTGGGTTGGCCGGGCTAGTATATTGAGTACGGGTGGATTACGCCCACTTAGAGGCCATAGTCGGTCGCTCGGTTAATTGAGAAACTAGTTAGCAGGGTACTGTACAACCTATCTTTTAAGATAGTAACTTTATGGAAAGGCAAGAAAATGGGGGCAGTATCAAGGTGACATTATATTTTTTTTTATTTTTTTTTACCGTCAATTGCGGAGGGGTATGGGGGGCTGTAAAACTGAATCAGTCCTTACGACAACCTGATTTGTGGGGTTTACGACGCTAGTATCACGGTGGGCATCCTAAGGACTTGCCTATATCGTCGAGAGGGTACGTAAATTTCCGGTTTATCACTTTACTCTTTTTTTGTTATTGGGGTTCTGGGCTGTTGATCTATTCAACATTTGGGACTAATGATAATGGAGGTATGAGTGGAGTACGGTGAACAAGCAAGCAGGGAGCGCGAAAACGGTTCCCGGGTCCCTGGGAGGTGGATAGCTAATATAAGTATATAAAGAAGAAACAAGTAACTAGTATTTTAAAATTGGGAGTAGGGGGGGGGGTTAGGGGGGGGGGGTGTGGGGGGAGAAGGAAAAGAGAAATGGGTGTAAATGAAAGAGGAACAGGTCAAAAAAAAAAAATAAAAATTATAGAGGGTACTGGTGATAAATGAAAGAATAGCTGGCTGGTAAAAGGACTGGAGGAGCAGGTTGGAGTTGATTAATACCTTGTGAACGGAGGACGGGTATTATGAAATGATCGTACTACAAAGTAGTACATATTGAGTAATACTCGGGATGCCGTTTGCATTCTAGGGGTCGAAGGGGGTTAAGGGGGGAGAGGGGGCGCAGCTGCCCCTGGCTCCCTTATAAAGGAGTGCCCGGGGGGGTTAAGGGGGGAGAGGATCTAATCCTCTAGGGCCCCCCTATATATAATATATATAAATATAAAGAGATAGGGGGGAAGGAGGGGGGGTTGCAGGGGGGGAGGAAGGGGGGATTTAATCCCTTTAATCCTTCCCCATTGGCAAAATGGGTTTAGACTAATGTCTTATAAGGGATTTAGGAGGCTTTGGCTCCTACCTCCCTTGTAGGTTGAGGGCTTCGGGACCTGAAGAGGTTATCTTCAGGGTCGCCCCCTTAGGAAGGGTGTAGGGGGGGGGAAAGGGGGGGGAGAGGGGATATGCTCCCATATACCCCCCCCTATATAAAGACATGATTCGGTTGGGTTTATAGGCAGTTATGGGTTGTGCTTGTCTGGGAAGTAGACGTTGAGTCTCGGTTTGATGATTAAGATTGAGGGG
>JAULCA010233701.1:2757-13681 GCA_032360845.1 Crassadoma gigantea
CTACATATACCTTCAAAGGCCTTAGGTAAATAAAAAAAATCCACCATATGCTCAAATTTAACGAATACAATATAGGTAAGCCAAGAGCAATATCAATGTTGATAAATGACCTATATGATATGAATGTTTGTACTCGTTAACACACTTGTCTCCGGTTTGTCGTTGACGGTATACTTCGTGTGTTTATAAGGCTGTTATGTATTTTAATGATCCCGCTTGTTATCTCAAATAGGTCCCTTAGTGTAGCGTTGGGTCTGAGCGAAACAGTATAAATGAACTGTCTATAATGTATAAGGAAATATACGGCAAAATAAGGTTTCTTACATCTGAAACAGGTATGTATAATAAACAAGTAATACGTTGTTTGCATTTAAGTTAAACAGACCGAGCGGCGGCTTCCGGTACAGCAAGGAGTTTGGGTGTCTCTCTGAACTGTTTTATGTACTGTTGACGCTAAAGTAGAAGCCCTTAGTGTGTTTGACCTAATATCAGAACGCTTCATCACGTAAACTTTCTCTCAATAGTAATGCGAACTTCTGCCAAAGGGCATGTGTGTCCAATATCGTTCTGGAATTCAATCTCCATTGGAATCGTTTTGGTGTGATGTCAGACTTTTCCTACCTAACAATACCTTGCTATGAGTCTGCAGCCACTGACAAACTAAGGCGAGTGTTACAGAAAGCTTGTACATGTGAGATAAATCACTCTGTCGTCGATCATGTAATAAGTCTACATCTAGATACTGTAAATTTATCTCTTGTTTAGAGTGTTAATCACACAACTTATTCGAGGGAAAATAAGCTGAAGTGACGACACAGTTTGTTTTATTGTCAAAACTCATCTTGTATTATTGTATCATGTGGGCACATTATCTCTGTATTCTACAGATATTTTGAAACGCTTAAGACCTAAACCACCTAATTTGACAAACAAGTTATGTTGCTATCTGCATTGACAATCATAATTTTTGGTACACTCTCACTTATTTCGTGTTTTTAATGATTACCCAACAAGTATACGGATATTGTGAAATCAGATATTTTCGTTTGGTCGTCATTTAGTGGTTTCCAGACAAGACACTACTTCTTGGGTTCATGAATTCGTGTATTACAACTTCTCACACAAACTGAGAATTTCTTTATATCAAACTGCCAACGAAATCAGCAAAATTAGTACCTCACGAAAAATAGTGATTTCATAGAAACCCCATGATAATACTTGTTGAACACTAAATAAAATGCTATTCAGAAAATTACACTGAATAAAACATGAAATAGAATTTTTGCAAATCATGTCGATATGAGAATAATCATTGAGCTTAGGCAAACATATCCATTTGGCGTATCTTATTAGATGTTTTTCACGTTCAAGCTATTTTAATATCAATTTTTGTTGTTGTGATGTCAATGTCGTGGAGGTGATCTTACCAGACATGTAGCGAAAAAATGGTGCTACAGTGAAAGGCCTCATGTGAGAAACTGGTAACACTGTATATGCCAGAGCTTATCACTGACACGTCGCTAGTCACCACAGGGACACGTGTAAATGTCAATGACTCGTCTGTAGAAGAATGGCCATTAATTAAGACATCTAGTAACGTCCCTGTTGCTTTCTTTAAAATCGTTAGTAACATTACACTGACAATTTTCAAACGAAAATTTTTAAATTCAATATTGTAAGGTTAATATTCCAGGTGCGTAGCTACAATGTAAGCAAAAGCACAGTTGCATTACATATGTTTGGAATTATTTTGCGTCAGTTCCTCGTGTATTTTCTGTCTAAATTAACAATTGTGCTTCTATGTTTTTTGTTTCAGAAATTCTAAAACAATTAAGAATAAAAACAAGCCTTAATATGAAAATAATATTTAAATAAAATATCTAATGAAATAAATGTAACACTCAAATATGGCTCGAAAGTCACCATATAATTCCGCAAACACTCTTATGGTTGCCCCCCCCTTCTCCTCACTTCGCCCCTATTAGTTTTGATGGATATATGCCATTTGCAGTCCAGCTACGAGCTTTGTTTTTATATGTACCAGGGATACTGAGAACAGTCTCTTCGATAAAAGATATAATAAGAATAATTTTTGTAAAGTATGCCATATACATTTATAGGATCAGGGCGGCCTTGTATCCTGTCTTCTGTTAATACATTCCATCGGGAATACATCTTCCGCTCGAACAGGTGTATATTCGTCTACAGCTTTTATGAGAATATGCTTCTAGCAACTTTTCTTTACCGACTTTAAAAAAATCGGCAGCAAGGCAATTAGTGTTTCCATGTTCACAAAAAGGTACAGAGTCCTGGTTTACTGACCTAGTTTCTTAAACAGGTCTTTAAATCGAACTATATTTTTATTGTATTTTTAGATGTAAAAACATTTTTACCCGGTTGCCGACGGAATACTTGGCTGCAATTAGTAAGTTACGTGTCAAAAATGGCACATGAGTATTTAATGTCTCCATACTGACGGATGCCATACTATTTTTTTAAAGTAACGCCCACTCTCATGAAAAGCTTAGTACTTCTAGTTTACAATATGACACATTTGTCCTAGACTATATGTGACTAAATACCTTTCTTTACTTTACAGATCACCCCATGAAATGTTATACACGGTATAATAAATAATCACTAGCAATACCTAAAGTAAGTAAGCAACTGATGGTTGTTAGAGCAAAAGAACCAATGCTCATTCCAAAACCAGAAACATATTTTTTCGTCCCTGTTAGAGCAAAAGAACCCATATTCATTCCAAATGTACAGCAAAATTTTTGATGTTGTAATTCATGTAACTGTACTAGACTAATTTCTACTTATAAGGCTACAAGCCTCACAAAACACCCGGGCTTTGTTTAACAAAGGTTTTTGATATCTACAATTGTTTGGGTTCAGCAAAGCTTCCTGTTTTATTCATCGCTTTTGTCAACCGAATCACTCTGCATGTCGAAGGTTCAATATAATATACTTTGAATTAAACATGTCAACCTCTGTAATGTTCAAACTTCAAGACATTAGATGTACGTTACAATATTGTAAACATACCACTATACATCTTTTGTTAAATTGACCAAGTGACAGTTAATCATCAGCCTCACTTTTGAAGGCGAAACAAGGTGTAAGTCGAATGATTTATCCTTTCTCTCATTGGATAAAATGATATGCTATTTATAGACCACCATTGATGAAAAATCTAAATAAGTAAGATACGAAAACAAGGACAGGATATAAGGAGAAACTAAAACACAATAGAAATTGTATCGCCCTCACAATGTTGGAGGTGATAACAGGTGTTCCTGAAGTGTCAACGTTTCTTTAACTTCAATGTGTAACCCAGCCTACCGTCGGATAGTATTAGGACACGAATAGTTTGTGATTTATAAAACTAGTTTTAAATGTACACAGATAGCAAATGCCATATTGAAAATTGAGTCCTGATGATGATAAAAATATTCCTTTTTGTTGTATCAAAGCCGCCACTGTGTATAAAAATCACTTCATACTATATTTATGAGGCAACTTATCTATTTTGACACAGTTAATGCTCAGAAAATTGACGAGGTAATGTAACGGCCTTCCGCTCGAAGAGGAGCATATTTGTGTTACGTAATTTGTGACGCACAAATGAGAAGATGCTCCTAGCAACATTCCCTTTAATGAATCGACAGCAAAATGTCAGCAGCACGACAATTAGTTGGACCATGTTCTTATGTTTTTGAAAAGAGCGTTATAATTTTTATGACAATATCTAAATAAAGAGAAATGAAAGCACAAGAGCAGGAACCGACGAAACATAAAACCCCATAAATCCATATTCTCCTCACAAATGAGGAAGCGCCACTAGGTGTGCCGGAAGATTGAATGTTTCCTTGACAATATGAGTAAGAAACGGTATCTACTCCTTACGCAGGGGGAGTATTTCAGTTACTTTGTTTTAGGCACATAAACACGAGTTCAGTGTACACAGATATTGTGTCATGAAAGTGATGTAATAAGAGATCAGGTTTACTGGCTACCTTGTCTCCAGCACACATACACACTAGCACGCTTACACAACACACATAGAGGCACGTCCTTCATTGACCTTCGCTGTCAATAGGACGTTGAACAAACCGAAAGGGGCCGCGGTGGCCAAGTGGTTAAGTTAAGGCGTCTGACATTCTGCTACCACTAGCCTTCCACCGCTTGGTCGCGTGTTCTAGACCTACGTAGGGCAGTCGCCAGGTACTGATCGTCGGTTGGTGGTTTTTCTCCGGGAATTCCGGCTTTCCTCCACAACCAAACACTGGCACGTCCTTAAATGACCATAGCTGTTAATAGGACGTAAAACACAAACAAACCAAATGAACGAATGAAACCAAACCAAACCATATTGGCGACCATAAGGGTTCTTTGAATTTAATTTAAGCTTCCGCAGTATCAAACTGGCTTATTACTAATTGGTTAATCTGTTTATTCAGGCGTAAATTATCAACTGCTACAACCTGGTAAAGGTACTTTAACGATTGTGGAAACACTTTATATATTGTCATAAAGCTTGGTAATCAGAAGACTATTGTAATTGTTGTAGACTACTGTAGGTATTTTCCGGGAGCTTGGCAGTGTTATAGGTTGTATAGTTTCATGCTGGTCAATGTCATAGGGTTCAGGGGTAAGGTAGCTGTTTATGTCGAGTTATGAACTAATGTAATATACCTGAATGGCGAGGTCATCTTTTGTGTCCGTTGATCGTTATTTTCACAAACTATTGTGTAGAGTTTGATATTGTTGCAAGCAATTTTGCCATAATGTCGATAAGAGTCTTGTAGTGTAGTTTCTTACTTTGGAGTTTGTTCAACTACTCCTATTATGAAGTTTATGCCCTGAAAGATGGTGGAGTATTAATATAATGATGATGTTCTTAAGATATAATTATTCACAGAAAAAAACCCCATTAATATATTTGGTAAGTTTATAGCCTGATTCGTCTAATGTTTAAGATTTTCCTACAATTAGACCAGTTCCACACTCAGGTGACGTAACTATCCGGTTATGGCTATTTTAACCGCAACCAATTCCAAACTTTGGATTCAGTTGATTTTCTGTTTCACTGATGCTCATTTATGCCGGTACATTTTGTTTTGTTTAAACATTTTACACATTACTATTGGCGGTATCTTCCGAAAATCGAAACAATTTTTTTTACTTTAAAAGAAATCTAATCTAATTAAATATGCTTAAATATGAATTCTGTATGTCCCTGGTCTTGCAGTTAATTTTAGGAGACACGTTTGGTGAGGAAATTGTCCTTAATCAGTAACGTTTATTAAACATCAATACAAATACTTACCATGTACTCTCCTTCCTTAAATGGCTTCGAGAATAAATGTTTAATGAAGAAATATATTTCGCAAACCAATTCAATGCACATTTGTATCGACTCAAGGCCTTTTCCTTATAAAACGTGGGCCCCTGAGGATCCATAGGTTCTACAGATCCTAGTTCGATAAGTAATATGGATAGCCGTGATTTGAAGTTTCTGACTTTTCTTACTCGATACACATTGTTTTACAATTAAAAGAATACAAAACAGGGAGATTAACATATAAATCACAGAGGGAGGCCCTGCCTTTGGTAGTATTTTCTCATTAGGGAAGTTGAAATTGAGGAAATAATCATTGACATCTTAGAAACTGCTGCCTGCTACTTTTTCACACAGCTGAATATAAGTTGACTTTGATACGTATTAGAAATGGTTGTTCATGGGTAGGGAATATAAATGTGTAAACGCATGATTTGAAGATGGTGAGCTCTTAATAGGTTCATGCGAACGTTAAGAAATCTAAATTTCAAAATTAATTTGGGGAAATTAATCTGTTTTTCATTACGTATTTGTTTGAGAACGATCTACTTTCGCTTTATTTGACTTGGTTGTTGATGATGATTTTGCCCCCCCCCCCTGTCACTGCATCTTGTATTACTGTCTCAATTCTTCACTAAGCTTTCTTTGTCTTTTGTTTTGGTGTGACCCCGGTTCCTTTTCGTGCCCTTTGTTTTGGCGTGTCCCAGGTTTCTTTTCGTGTCTTTGTTGTTTTGATGTTTTTCCCGGTTCCTTTTTGGTGTCTTTTGTTTTGTTTTGGTATGTCCCCGGTTTCTTTTGGTGGGTTTTTGTTTTGTTTTGTTTTGGTGTATCCACGGCCTCCTTTCGTTTCTTTTGTTTTGGTATATTCCTTGTTCGTTTTCGCTATAAACACATTAAGCGTTCAGCGTATTTTTAAACGTAATGCATTTGTCAATCGACCAAAGAGAAGAAATTATTTTGCTAATTTCATTTTCATTCTTCTGCTTTGTTTCTTGCAGTTTGGCCTTGTAATATTTCCCTACCATATAACTACACGAGAAGAGTCTTAGCTACTCCTAACTACCCATATACTTCCTTATCAGACAGCGCATGCGCCACAACAATATGGATACCATCAGGATACAACATGTTACTCAACATAACTTGGGTAAAGTTCGATAGTGACGTATGTAATACTGCTGAAAAAGGAATTTTGGTCTACACGGGAGACAACCCAGCAGAACTGCAACTCACTGACCGAATATGCAAACAAAGTTTACCTGAAACTTATGTTATCTCTAACCGGAAGTACCTTCAAATCGTGGCAAAACCAAAAGTATCGTCATTGCAGTATCAGGCTTCCTTTACGTTTGGTAAAGTTCTTATTTCATCAAATGTTGGAAAGCAATTATTAAAAGACTTACGTTACTCAAAGATTTTTTGTTAAAGAAACAAAAATACAACGTAATCCCAATTAAATCTAAATATTTACTGACATTATATTGATTTATTGATATTACCGCAATATTTTCGACACTGAAAGGTGCTGTAACATCTGTAACATAATAAACCTTTAAATATTTTAACAATTCTAACATTGTTTTCCCTTTTTTTTCAGAACCATTACAACATTTAACGGCTCAAAATACCTCAGACCTAGCATATTTTAACAACTATACCTGGTGTCTGAACGATCCGTGTGAAAATGGAGGGGTATGTCAAGAAATTGGAAACATGTCATTCTGTGTCTGTTCTGCTCAATTCACAGGCGCCACCTGTGGGGAATTCGTGGAGGTATGTGGAGACAACCCTTGTGTAAATGGTCAGTGTGTTAGCAATAATGTGTCCTACAGATGTCTGTGTGATGCTGGGTATACAGGAAATCACTGTGAGACGGACCTCGACGAGTGTCTGTCCGACGTCTGTCCGGAATCCGACTGTCACAACACACCTGGTGGTTACCGATGTGTCTGTCCACACTGTCAGTTCGGACTCTGTGTTTATACCGGAAGTGCACAGGGTTGTCAATGTTTCCCAGGGTTTACCAGCAAGAATTGCTCGGAGGAGGTCAACGAATGTTCGGACTTGACTTTGTGTCGTCATGGCGAATGCACAGACTACGTGAACGGAATAAAATGTATCTGTGACGACGGATTCACGGGCAGACGTTGTGATGTGGAAATCATTCACCCGTGTGACGGTGATCCTTGTGAGTGTGGCGCATGCGTCATTATTGGGGACGATTTCTTGTGTGAATGCCCCTTGACAAGGAGCGGAAAACAATGTGAGAATTTCGAGGAATTATATAATTCCATTCTCGAGCCGGACGATCTCACGCACCAGTTCTGTGATGTTTCTACATGTGAAATGAAACTAAGGGCAAAGTGCGAGTTCACTTTTTTGAACTATTTTCACTCTATAAAGACGTCATTTTCAAATATTTCTATAAAAAGCATAACAATTGACAAACGAACTTTGATAAAAACATCCTTCGCTTGTAATATAGTGACAGGAACTCTGGTGGTGTGTGAAGTGATGATAGCATTCATTGACTCACATTCAGTGTTGGACGTCTTATTACTAAACCTGACATGTGGTGATAGATACTGCAACGATACTTCAATAACAGTCAATTCACTAGCTCACGTATCGAGTTCATCAAGTGAAACCTTACTCACATGCTTTCCCATGCTTGTTGATAAAATTGATGCTATACTTGTAGGTACTTATATTTCTAATTCAGAAAAACAGTTTATCCCTACACATCTTGTAGATATAATATATGAATTAAGTAGATCAGATGATGACATATTGAAAAACTGTGCAATGAATTTAATTATCCAAATCAAGTTTCTCACGTGTTTGGATTATCCGAGGTTATGTGACAGGTCTAATGTTGACACCATGGTTTGTGTAGTCGACAGGAGAATTTCTGGGCTATCGACGATAAGTCCTACCCTATCTTTATCTTCTACTTCAACGAACGCACCAGGCTACAGTTGTAGTAGTATGTATTGTGTAAATGGTTACTGTCCGGAATCGGAAATATCGCCATATTGTTTGTGTGATGCTGGATTTACAGGACAGCTATGTGACGTCAGAATTTGTAATGTAGTAGATGGTTGCAATAGTACAGTAAATACATGTCAAAATGTTACCTGTTTTCATGGTGATTGTAGGTTGAATGCATACATAATCCCTTATTGTGAATGTCACATGGGATATACGGGGATTTATTGTGAAATTGAAATGCCACATTGTGACACATCTACTTGTTTCCATGGTAACTGTTCTATGGACAAGCATGAATTTCCTCAATGCAAATGCAATGTAGGTTTCACTGGAAAAAGGTGTGAGTATTTTCTGCAAAATTGTGACGTTAAGAAATGTATCAATGGCAATTGCACGACGGGTGACTTTGGAGTTTCCTTCTGCAAATGCCGTGACGGATATACAGGTGCACAATGCCAGGAAATAATTCCAAAATGTGATATCATAAACTGTATCCACGGCAATTGCTCTCAAGACGGAAGTTGTCAATGTTACGCGGGGTATGATGGGATACATTGTGACAGAAGTTTAACAGGTACTAATGAAATGTGTACATTAAGTTAAAAACCGTTGAAAATTACGTTTTTGATTTTAAATCCGCGAAAGAGACATGCATATTGCTGACTGGACTTTTGTATATTTACGTGCAGATCCGCGTGACAGAGGAAGTGAACAAGGCGCCATGTTTGACTATGTTTTATGGAGTATGGTTGTAGTCATGGCGGTGTTACTGGTCGTTACCATGACAATGGTAGCCTGTTTGAAAGTGAAGCGCAACAGAACTAGGTATTGTAATGACAGATATTGTACATAAAGATGACAATATTAAACTGAAATGTTTTCTTTATTGTGATTGGTGTACTTCTAGAGAGAGAGAGAGAGAAAGAAACTTAACTTTATTTTTATGCTTGTTACAGGGGCGAGTTTTCTTTTAACCACCTGAGGAGAAACGACAGTGGAGAAGTGAGACCGAGGCTAATCAAC
The DNA here is from genome assembly GCA_032360845.1 of Crassadoma gigantea. Lineage (NCBI taxonomy): Eukaryota > Metazoa > Mollusca > Bivalvia > Pectinida > Pectinidae > Crassadoma > Crassadoma gigantea. The sequence continues at coordinate 12,119 of JAULCA010233701.1, forward strand.
GCACGTGATATTCACGCAGATCTCAGGAAAGTGTAAGCTTATATGGTATGAACCATAACATGTATATAGTCTTACCAGTGCAACAGTGGTATGTTTGGTAAGAATTCTTTTTAAAAGAGGGTGGCTTTTGGATGGAATATCGTGCTATCGTTTCTATGCTACTGTATTGCATTGATATACCACTTTAAATTTGCTACTTGATGGGCCAGCTTCTGTGAACACCGCCTTCATGTTACCCTAGTTGTAGGAATGAAGTACTGTTGACAGGGACATTTTCGCCGCAGTTTAGGTTTCGCCCTTTTTCGCCCCCTGTTATGAAGGTAAAGTAAAGAAACTAATTAATATAAGGCGTAGGATAAAAGTTAGACAGTGCAAATTTATCGGAGTCTATCATTTGGTTGTTTTACATTGCCTTAGTCCTTGTTGTTTACTCACATAAACTTCCAGTCCTTAAGCTGACCGGTATGTATTTAATACGCGTCATGTTTTTCTAAGTTTATTGAGGTGATTCATAAACATTCCAATGTTAGTAGTCAAACTGTTTTATGTTATGCTAGTCATGAACCAAACAACAATTCCTTAATTATTTTAGCATTTTAAGGATAGGATTTAATGGAACTTAAGTGAGTCGAGGTTGGGCTAGGATGGATCAGACACTTTAACCATATATCGAAGTGAGTGGGTGTCGATGGATCTTCGCTGATTATAAAGTATCGGTAGTGTGTGTATGCAATCTATGGACAGATCAGTACTAATCATTGGTGGGCAGTATAGCATTGCAGCACTAACGGTGATGTGATTGATAAACCTCACACACACAGGAGCATAGGAGCGCGGGATCATAGTCAAGAACAACCTAACAATGTAATTTCCAAATCTCAGATAGATATTAAGGGACGGATATTTGTCCATTAGGATGAAACAATGTAGCTGTAATTTTAACTGTAATCTTCATAATCAAAAGGTCTAACAATGTAATTTTAGATGTCATATAGGCAATAGGGGCAAACCAACTTGTCCTAAACGAGCTGATAATTAAACTGTATATCTCAGATAAGCATTAGGGCTAATATCAGAGCCCGATCACACTCATTCACAGCCTTGCCATGTAATGTTAAATCCCAATGGAAAACAAGGAGCTAAATACTAGTACTAAAGGGTTTACTAATACAGCTTTATTGGTAAATGATGATCCCACAGAGGCACTCAAGTGTCTAATACTAGTTCCCGAAGATCCGACAATGTCATTTTAGATGTCAGATACACAGTTTTGGGTCCAAAACAATAAAGATTTTATTATGACTTTGAACATTTTCTTTAGGTTGATAAGTATGGACTATGAAAAGTTCCTTTTACACAACCGATACAATTTTCTATGTGACGTTTCGATGACTAGTACGAGATGTACACTGTCACCTTCATCTTACAAATGACCAGTGAAGCTTATGCACACAAAGGTGTAAACTGTGTACGACATCGAGTTTATAGACAACTCGTGCACATTTTACACATTAAGCTGTGTGCATAAGCTTCATTGGTCATTTGTCTGATGAAGGTGACAGT